>OZ023316.1:15209280-15334280 GCA_964007375.1 Ophion obscuratus | reverse complement strand
AATTATTGTCAAATAGAATGTATACATGTTCTAACAGAAAAAAAATTGAATTTATTTGCATATCAAAGTCTATGGAAGCTATAGACTGCACGCCGATTCACAACTGCCGCGGCAACCTTGCTGTAACACTCTGGCACAGGTCCGCCACTTTGAATGAATTATTTTATTTCAAGTTTTACTTGCACAGCCTTTTTCGGCTTTTTACAAGGCTCCACTTATATGTCCACCGCTCTACACTTGTTCTTTCTCTCCATCATCCCCCCTCCCCGTTGCGGCCGCAGCCGACTTCCCCCTCTGTATTATATTCATCATGACATTTCTGTCATGGGTATAGGGAAACTGCAGAAAACCTATACCAATACAGCCGGTCACGAGTTCGCTTCCCAGCCTCGGAGCTAGTCGCGTTTCGTCGAAAAATAGCTCACAAGCTACAGTCATACCCATCCGACACACACACGTACCGGTCCGTGTGCGCGACATCTGTGTACAACTGGAGCTACGTCACGCCTGTGTTTTTATTTCCCGACGAAACTACGAGACGGTGATTCGAACCCGCGACCTCCCAATGTGTTGATTTCAGAGGCAGGTACGCTAACCACTAGACCAACACATCGGTTACTTTGAATGAATTAAAAAAAATGTTTTATTTTTAGTTGGTTAACTTTTCCCGTTTGAATGCATAACCCGCCTTAATGGCCGAATAAAAACATGAAGGAAAAAAATTGAATAAGACTGCAAGATATGCAGTATCCCACGCGAAGTAGCTTCCCATGACAGTCGACGACTTCCCCCACAGTGCCCAACAGCTTTTCCGATTCATCTGTGAGTTCTGGTAATATCATGGGATTTTGTATGGTCCCTGGTCCAGTTGGATGGTCTGACTTGGATTGTGACATGTGTGATGTTTTGAATTTCTTATGCTGTCCTTTTTTCGCATCCGTAATGGTTGCTAGTTGTTCCACATTCTGAAAAAGTATGATAAATTATTAAAGAAGTATAAAAACATTTGGCTGTTTGTACTTTGATACAGTGAATCGAGGAATTCGTTGGAAAGAAAATCGCTATTCGATCTGGTCAGGAAATCTCTAAAATACTGAATAAAAAGTTTTCTGCACAGCAATTAGAAAATGCAGCAACGAGGATATTTGCACCAAAGAGAAAATTTCGATTTGCAGTGAACAGAACATTTTCCCCGAACAAGGAATCTCCTTTGCTCCGAACAGACAGTTATCTTCACACTGGACAGAAAAATTGGCCAGCACAGAATGAAGAATTTTCTTTGCCCCGAACAAGAAATTGCCCTCACTCCGCACAGAATTTTTTCTTCGCACCAGATAGAAAAAGTGGTCCGCACAGAATAAAAATTTCGGTTGCCACGAACGAGGAATTTCTTTTCCGCCGGACAAACAATTTTCTTTGCCCTGGACAGAAAAATTGGTTTGCACAAAATAAAGAAGTTGCTTTGGCCCGAACAAGAAATTTCCTCCAATCCGCACAGAAAATTTTATTCGCGCTGAACAGAAAACTTTGTCCGAATAAAATTAAATTTTCCCCTTACCCATAAAAAGGATCTTTCAGCACTCTGGGCAGAAACTTTTCTTAGCGACAAAGAAAATATTGATCCGCACAGAATAAAAAATTTTCCTCGCATTGACTCTTTACCAAAAAATTATTTTATATATACGTCAATAAACTGAGTATTGCACTTACCATGGTTTCACAGAGCAAATTATTTTCGCCATTCATGTAGGTCTGCTCGACGAGCAAAAACTTATGTGTTTAGCTTTAAAAATAACACAAATCGTAATTAAAAAACTCTTTCGCACGTCCGTCCATAATATAGCGACGTTATCTAAAGTCGTCATATAGTCATATAAATTCACTGGACGCGTGTTGTGTGTGGTACACGCGTGCAACTGAGTTGTTTTACAACGCTTTGTGTCGTTCGAGTCGCGTGTATCTACACCAAGTTTGTTGTTCGGGAGAAAATGGGTTGATTCGACACGCTTCATGTCAGTTCACTTAGGCGTGTTTTCCGGCAACTCATTAAAAACGTATTGTTACCAAGAATGGTATAGAGCGTATTGTTTCAACACGGTAAAATAAGCAAAACACATTGTTTCAACGCATTAACCAGTCCCAACACACGTTGTAGACGTTTTGTGTGTTGCTGCGACACACCGACAACACCCTTATTTTTTACAATGTAATTACAAATATATATTTATTTCCGGTAAATAAACTTCTTGATCCAAAAACCTACAGAGTACTTTCAATTCTAATTCCGGTGTCCTGAAACCAAACTTTATTTTAACATACTGAACGTTCGGGTTGGTAATCTCGCCCTTAAAAGCATTTTCAAAATATATAGTTCAACGAAAAACATACAGTAGAATGAAACATGTGTGCATTTAATGAATTGCAGAGCATATTTCAGTCAATACATAATATTTTTGATAAAAGTTCATGTATCGTCCATACCACTAAAGATATGTTTTAAATGAAAACCCCCCAACGCTGCTATAGTCGATCCAACTATATGTCGGTTTGCCCTGAATGATGAAGTAGGTTCTGACAACTAATATTATAAGATAGTTGAAGCTGCATACAGTAAGTTCAATCAAAATTGGTTTCACACCAATCGAATAAATGGCAGATAGAGCATCATCTTAATATGAACCAAACAAACATCGAGTCACTGTAATAAAATTTCGATGTGAGCATATGCAACGTATACATTGAATTGGGAGAAAGTCAATTGAATATAAATCATCGAAGAAAGTATTCTCCCTATAATTATGAATTATAGGGTTCGAAGTTTTGACGGGTAATAACGATGAATTATAAATACAAATGGAAGACGAAGACAATAAGGTAAATAGATCCGCTAAATTATGAGACAAGATGATTAGTAATTTTTCAATAATGCCTGTCTATTAAAGTACATATTAAAAATACTGCGATGATACAGAAACAACTTTTATTGATTAATCTACGTCGATGTACGGCTGTACGGTGTCAATTGTAAGATAATTTACAAAGCGCTCTGAGAAAATTACACAGTTAAACTGTAAAAGCAATCTGCGTGTTGAAAAATAAATAAAAGAGAAATCAGTTAAAATAATGTGTACAGATAAATAATAAATAATAAATAAAGTACACATAAATAAATGTGTACAGATAAGTAATTATTTGTGAGGTACGCGAACCGTGAGACTGCTCGACCCGAAAATGTGAGGAGAATGAAAGTGGAAGTGCGAACGCAGCGCCGCCCGTGCGTTAAAAAATCCATTTCACAGACTACAGCATGGTTGCGACGAACTATTAGCGGCTTAAACCGAGTGTCCACGTGGTTGGGTTTACCGAATTTAATCGATATCTGAAAATACGGGAGAACAATGGCTCGTGCCCGCAAAAAAATCTCAATTACGATTCCCTTAGCAATCCTTCAAAGCTTATGCACTTGGTGAACACGCAACGTTGAATGAAACTCACCGGCTTCCACTAAATTTTCTATTAACACCCGAAAGACGCCGTACAATGTTTTTCTCGAAGGATAGCATGCAGCATGACAACAATGGCGGACAAAAAGAAATGACGATCGTACACTTACCTCGAAATGTAGCAACAAGCGATTGAAGTCCCCAATCTATCAAGATGTCTTCTACTACGCACATTTTTATATTTTCGATGTAAATCATCTCACCAAACTTATCACAATGAATATTGTAGTTTTCTACACGCTCACAGGGGAGGTGCACGTTGATAGCCAGAAGAGAAGTCGTGAACAGCCGGAAGTCGAAAGGGCGATGGCAGCGCTGTTCGTGCATTTATCTGCAACTACACTGATTCGCGATTTCCACTAACTAATCGCTCACTAGATCGAACAGAGCGCGCCCGTGGTCGGATTTGCCAAATAAAGTCTTTATCTAGAAATCGTGGCGGGAAAAAAGTGATCCACAAGAACAAGCAATAGCAATCAATAGCTGAAAAATATGCACATCGTAAAAAAAAAGAAAACACGGTCTTACCTCTAAGTAACTTTAATTAAATCATTTGGTTCAATTAACTTATTCAATTGTAGAACCAACCATCATTTGCTTTGTACGTAATAATCAATTCAGTTGGAAAATGCAGTTTATTGGCCAATATAACGACCAAATATAAAGTTCAAATAAACGCGGATTATTTGTATGAACTCCGATGTAGTTAATCTAACCCATTATATGGCCAGGGAGATATTGCTATTTTGGCATGATAATTTGGTTGTTTCAACTAAACTGGCTTTGTCACTTGAATCGAATTGTATTTCAAGCGAGTAATATTAGGTTGATTCAAGCAAAATTGCTTCAACTAAATATACATAGTTGGTATTACCAAACGTTTTCCTGAGTGTGGCGGATCCAATATGGCAGACCAAAAATGCGAAAAGTCATTTGACGAGAGCGAACGTTGGTACTCGAGGGTTTTGAGGTCCCTGATTACGAATCTGCACTTAAAACTTATAATTTCAAAATGGCGAATCTAATATGGCCGACCAAAATTGCAAAAAGTTGTTTTATGTGAGCAAAAATTGGTGCTCGGGGGCTTTCGAGGTCCCTGATTACAAATCTGCACTCGCAATTAAGAATTTGAATACATATTTATTTCTCACCTCGATCATTAGTTCGCAATTTTTGTACGATCCAAAGTGTACCACGAGGAGACTGCATGGTAGGATTTAACACTCCATTTTTTTTGAATTTTTTTTCGAATTAAACAATTTTTTTTGTTTTTCTTTTGTTTGAGTTTGATCTTTTTGTTTTTTTATTTTTTTGTTTTTGTCCATTTTTGCATCAAGTTTTTCCAATTCGTTTCCTTTGAAGTTTTTACGATCCAAAATATATTTTGCTCGTGTTTAGAAATTTTGTTTTGTGTGAAATACTTCAAAACATGGAATGCACAAGCCTACGTCGCATTCTTTACAGAAAGTCGGTAGATATTTTCGAATACCATGCTTACTGCACACTTGACATTGCCGTCTAACACTACGTGAGCCTTCAGGCATGCCGGGATTATTTTCTATTGTTTTAATGAAGTGTCGTTCAGTTAGTCTTGATATATCCGGTTCTGATTGACTAACATTCGACGAGCTGATCGAATCATGACTATGTTTCTCGATAAGTTGTCTCATAAGTTCCAAATGTAAATTCAAAAATTTGATGCTTCTGTTAGGATTGAGTTCTTTATAGATAATGAAAGCATTGGTAATAGTGGTATCAATAGATCAGAAAAATCAACACTCGGTTTTTGTATGGGTTTGTTTGTTTTGTGTTTTTTTCTGTGTGGACCAGGGTTGGAGTATGACAAGTGGTAAGCATACTCACGACTTTTTTGTCTCGCCATATCATGAGACCCTATATTGGAGTATGCATCTCTTTCATTTGACCAATCGCCATTTTTTTAGTTTCCACAAATGGCATATACTTCCGATTGAGTCTGACGGTCCCGCAAGCATTTTGTTTTATTGTCATGGAGTTTTTTCAAGAGGATCGGATACATATACCTGTTATCAATGAATAAATTTCAGCCTTGGCCATGGAGATTCCCCAACAGTCGTATAACAACTGACCCAGATATGCCCACTGGCGTTTTAGCTACTGGTGAATTCTCATCTTTACCTGTGTAGATTTCGAGGTTGTACACGTAACTATTTTCCGAATCACAACATTCGTACGTTTTGATGCGAAAACGAGCTCTTTTTGATAAGTTGCATTGTTTTCAACTAAGTCGTTGCCATTGCTAAAGTGTTGCCTTTGAATCGCAACAATGACTCATTAATACAAACGTACTTACCTGGTTTATAAGAGGCTTGGAAGCGTTCAATTAAAATATCAATAATCGGTCGAACTTTTTGCAGCTTATCATCTGATTCATAGGCATTGTCTAAAAAATGTAAGAATCGCAGTATGCTTTGGAACCTGACTACAGTCATGTAGTTTTTGAAAATTGGAGTTTCGATCAACTTGTCAGTCGACCAGTATACTTCATAGCTGCTTTTTTACAATCCCCATGATAATTACTAATTCTAGAAATACATACATTTCATCGACACTCATCTCATTCCAGAACAAAATTGTCGATTTTGTTTTCAATTTGTTTGGTTTAGATAATGAATCAAGTTGATGGTCACGGTAAATATTGGTCTGGACAGCAATCATCTCCACTGTCTCTTCATTGAAAAAAATTTCCAAAACATCCAGGGGAGTACTATTAGAATCCAAACCAATACCCTTATGGACCCCTACATTTTTATCAACAAAATTATGTATCTGTGGAATGAATGATCCCTTTTCTGCCCATTGTAGGTCAGCTCTAAATCATTTAAATCGCTTTATCAAAGGCTGATCAGATTCATTAGGAGAATCCATTTCCGTATTCTCTGATTCATCATCGCTTTCTTCAGTCATTAACGAATCGATTTCGTCGTCGAAATTCTCATTTTCCGAGTCACTTGAAAACATACCGTGGTGTTCACTAATTGAATAATTTTCGGAGATAACTATAAACAGATACGTCCAAGCGTTTTTATGAAGAAATCCAAAGATCTAGTTTTGACAATTCGCTTAGAATCATTTGCAAAGAATGATAGTCGTAGTTGCCTGCTCGGGCATGATTATCTGCACGGTCAGAAAAATTACAAACGTTAACGCCATCCAAAAAGTTATAATAAAATCCCACGAGTTTTCCATTTATTTGAACACTTATTTTCCACTTATGTTTGTCAGAAATGGTGTTCGCTTATTGAATAATAGTTGCAAAGAAATATTGAAAGTAAATGCCAAGCGATTCACATGAAGAGATTCGAAAATTTAATTTAGTAAATTCGTCTAAAATGATTTATAAATAACGGTAGTCATACTTGCCTACTCAGGCATTGCCTACCTGCACGATCGAAAAAGTTAAGAGCATTGATACTTCCAAAAAAAGCTACGATAAAAACGCACGAGTTTTTCATTTACATTTTATCTACCGAAAATATCCACATCAATTTCGAACCATTTATCAGTAAAGTGATAATTTTTTGAAATTTCGGATCTGCTATCTTGAATTTTTAAATGTTGAGTACAGATTCGTAATCAGCGACGCCAAAACCTCCAAGTACCAACGTTCGTTTTGTCAAATGACTTTTTTTTATTTTTAGCCGGTCATATTGGATCCGCCATTTCGCAATTTTAAGTTTCGAGTGCAGATTCGTAATCAGGGACCTCAAAAACCCCTGATTACCAACGTTCGCTCTTGTCAAATGACTTATTGCCTTTTTGGTACGTCATATTGGATCCGCCATCTTAAATTTCTAAATTTCAAGTGCAGATTTATAATCAGCGACCCCAAAAACCCCCGAGTCACTAATTACAAGTAGATAGTAAGAAAAAAAAGTCTACCAGAAATGTCCCCTTCACTCTTAAATCCTTTACCAGTGAAGGGGTTAAGAAAGTAAGGATATTATGGAAAAATGACTTATTGACTGTTAGTCAGCAATTCCGCAAATGGAGTAATCACGGTTTCGAGTCAAGTTTTATTGGAGCTTGGTATTGATACGATACTTTGTCAACTTCTTATGGGATTACTATTTTTGAAAGTTTTCATTTACAGTACAACAAACATTCCGCAGCTTTCTATATGTACTGTGACAGGGATATTTTCTCTAACCACGGAAACGGAAACGAGAACTCAAACCGGGATCTGGCGCGAGAAACCGTCACCTTCGGCCGTTCCTCCTGTGCGCGTGCATCCGCAGTACCCGGGGCGCCAGTCTTTTTGTCGCCGGACGTCTCAACCGGACTAAACTGGGGTCAAGGGGATCCAACCCGACCCACCAGACGAAGACTGGAGCTCTCCTTAATTTTTGGTTTCCCGGAATTCTAACCGGGTTCGGGGTCTGGAGGTCTCCTCGATTTTTAATCGCCGGAATCGTTTAACCGGACTAATCTGGATGCACTTGCACGGGGGAGAACGGTTGTGGTGAAGCACAGCCGCTCACGCTGTGGGATATGGTAGAGGGGTCGGGATTCACCGGGGAGTAGTATAAGCGATCACGGGATCTATCACTTTCGCGACACCGATAACGTCAGGATAAAGTAAAACAATGGTTTTATTTTATAGTGCGGGAGCCGGTGGATTATCCACCCGAGAACCTTACACGTAGACGAAAGTTAATCGCGAACACGAAATGCACGCGGAAATGCAAGTGATCGCGCGATTTTGGAGACAACCGTCTCACGCGAAAATTCGTTAGCAACTCTGTACCTCACGCGACCAATGCCGGCGTGCGAGGGATTATGCGAGAGCGAGACAGAGCGCGTTGACAGAAAAAATGTCAACACGCTCGCGGCATCGGACCATGCGAAATCGCGCGTTCAAGCGAGAACTTTATCTTATAATATCGAGAGCTGAAATATTACTTCGAGAGCTGGAAGATTCTGATAGAATATCCCTTTCGAAATCTATATTTTATGCCCGAGTTGCCCAAAAAACAGAACGGTAACAAATCGGGACCTTTTCTCATCGGTAACATGGAGGCTCTCGGAGATCGCATCCCCGGGTCACCGTGCGAAAACGGGCAAAGGTTCTATCCAGAAGCGCGGCGCGGAGATCTCCAGCCTCCGCCCGTAACCCAAACGGCCCTCTCTCCAGCACGATGCACCACTACGGTGGGGCACCGGCGTTTCAGCCGGGCGTGCACCGATTTCCGAGGAGGCCTCACTGGGTGCATCCCTCGGTCGGGATTGCTCAGTACGTCGAGCCACACGCCGCTCGACTGAGTTCCGCGCGCGAACCTAACCAAAACGGAAACACAACTCAAAACCCCAAACGTAACAAGACAAACATTGTAGAGAAAGGACCCTTAACACTAACGGATGGGTCGCAACCCATCGAGAGCATATCTTGATCATCGCTGGCCTTTCTGTGACGTGTCTTAAAAAATCTCTTCACAGTACATACACGAGAATTTCCGACAGGAGAACCGACTTTCGGCAAACTCTGTAAAGAGAATCGCGATTTTTTATAAGAAGCACGAAAAGTGCTTTTAACACAAGTATGATCGTTCGAAATTTTCTTTCGTAGGAACAAAACAATAGGGTGACATTGCTAAAAGCGCCTTGACTGTCTGCTCAAATAAAGCCGATGTCACACCTTGATCTATTATCTATTTACCTATAAGATATATTATATATTACCTATAAGATAGTTGGCCCAACAATAGTCATCTTAAAAAGATCCCTCGACTGTGCAAATTTAAATCGCTCAACGTCGAAAGTGACTTCATGGTATTTTAAGTCATTTTTAATTAGTTTTTTTATTACGACGAAGAACGTCATTGTGAAATTCTCGTGCGTAGAACAGTTTTCGGGAAAATATGTCATCAAGTTTGTAAGACACTATTGTACGCGTCATCGTCATACCGGCATGTCGGTTGGTCTAGTAATCGCTATGTAAACGTCCCACTAAAATCGGCACATGCGTTCAAACTGCTTTAACTAATCATGAACAGGTTTGTAGGGCTTTGTAGTGTCGGCATATAATTTTTACTATAACTCTAGAATTATTTTATAGTCACTCAGTTACAAACTTTTTGCATTTTATTTAAACATTGGACAAACCGTTGAAGAAAGGAATTTCTCTTACAGAAAACTTTATTAATTAAAAAGAACTAATTGAGGCTATTACGTCGGAATAATACTTTGTATCCAATTTCAATAAGTATACACAACGTGTATTTATATGTATATCTTGTTATTACCGCGAATATGGGTATAACGATTACTGGTTCGCGGGTTCTTCAGACAATGTTAATTACGGACCTAATGACTCCCCTCTCTGCATCGCATTCGCCATGATATTTCTGCTATGGAAATAGGACACTGCGGAAAACCTATGCCAATACAGCTGACCCCAGGTTCGCTTCCCAGTTTCGGAGATAGTCGCGCTTCGTCGAGAAATAAATCACGGGCTACAGTCACACACACACGCACGCACACACACACACACACACACACACACACACACACACACACACACACACACACACACGCACGCACGCACGCACGCACGCACGCACGCACGCACGCACGCACGCACGCACGCACGCACGCACGCACGCACGCACGCACGCACGCACGCACGTACCGGTCCGTGTGGGTGGCACGGATATATATATTAACTGCATAGGAGTGTGTCTATGGAGCCATGGGCCAGCAGCTTTACCTAATACAATCTGTGATTCGGCCATTGCGACGCCTGGCAGTCAACCTCGGTAGTAGAGGAGCTAGGCCGGTTCTGAGCCACTTTGGGGGGAGGGTCAAGAGGGGACGGTTAAGCGGCGGAGAGTCAAGGGGGGAGGGTCAAAGGGGGGGGGTCAAGTGGCGAGCGTCAAGAGGGGAGGGTCCGCGGGGCGTCAAGGGGGGAGGGTTCAGGGGGAGGGTCCTGGGGGTGGTGTCCAGGGGGGGTTCATGGAGAGGGTGTCCATGGGGGGGGGTCCAGAGGGCGGGGTGTCCGGGGGGATCCAGCGCGAGGAAGCCAAGTGCGGGGGTACGATGGAGGGGGCTCGCCGGGCGCGTGTGATGTCACAGAGAGGCCTCTATGGAGGGGGGCCATGTGGTCCGTGGAGTGACTGGCGGGGAAGCCGCCGTCGATGAGTGTTGTGTGTGCGTGTGTGAAGGGCGGCCTTTCAAAGTCCAATATTTATGACCTGCAGCTGGTTCCATTCCGAAAGACAATGTCTATTGCATCCGCCTCGTCTCCAAGCTCGCCGACACTCGAGACAGGTCCTCACAAGTTCCTTTGAAATGCGTTTAGGGATCAAAGGGACTGTGGATGGACCACTTGAGCGCAGCTCTTGAAAAGTCAAGGTCTTCATTCCGAAATATAACGTCAAGATGTTCGCATGTGCGCGTGTGTACGCAGCATCCGTCCAAGCACCCCCTGGGCTTGACCAAAAACGAGCTCGAACAGGTTCCAAAGGTCTTGCTCCTAAAATATTGGGGTAAATATGTTGGCTTATTGTGGGATCGTTTGCCAGAACATCATCGGAATGACAGTGAAGTGTGTGACGTAAATCTTTTCCTTTGGATCTCTCGATCCTCGGGAAAAGAAAGTTCTCGACGTCACCTTCGGCCGTCCGCTCTCGCCGATGCACCCGCATGCACCGATGCATCCGGTGGGCGCCAGCTAACTTTTTTCCACCGGGTTAGCGACCGGTATGACCCGGGGGATGGGTGGAACTACCGCCATCCCCACCAAACGGCACAAACACGAAATTGGAAAAATAAAATAAACAAAAACGCGGGTTAAAAGTGGAACTCGTCAGCTTTTGGAGGTCGCGGAGCTGACAAACCGCAACTGGGTGCATCAGCTCGAGCGAACAAGCACGGTAGTGCACGGCCGCTCAGGCTGTAGGTATGGTAGAGAGGGTCGGGAGTCGATTTCGACAGATGGGGAAATCGTTACGGGAACGCAAACGTATCGTTTATTATTTTTATGTTGCGAGAGCACGACGGGAGCAAAATCACAGGATTCTTAATACGGGAACTCACCAGAAATACACTGATAATCCTCACGCTTGGTGGAGGAATCTCGGGTGAGAATTCCTTAGTCACGGTAACGCGTAATTCACGAAAACGCACTTGACCGATAGCTTCTGCCCTCTAACGCGAATCGCCTCTATACGCTATCGGTAACGTATCGGGAAATATTCCCGCGGTAGCGTATGGAGATCGACCGAGATTGCATCCCCTGGTGCACAGCGAAAACAGGGCCTCAACACCAAAATCGGCACGAAGGGGTTCCACGACTCTTCGCCCGTACCCCTAACCTCCGCCCGTTCTCCAGCGTACATGCACCTTATCGATGGGGCGCCGGTATTGCACCCGGACCTCCGCCAATTCTCGGCGACCTCCGTCGGGCGCTTCTCTCCGTCGGGCAGCTCGATACGTCGAGCCATACTCCCCTCGACGGATGAAAACGTCCGAAACCCCAACAAACCCAACGAAATCGTAATCTCGCTATCGGTAGCGCGTAATCGGAACTGTAGCCGAGGCGAATCGGAGAGACTAAATCGCACGGGAACTAAATTTATCGGTAGATGTTTGGGGAGTCCTTTGTGACCGTGAGTTTCAAAAAAATCACGTCACAACTCCCCACCCCTTACGGGTAGTTTCGGCATCGAGATCGAGGACGCGAGCTCGTTTTAGAACAACGGTAACTTTTGGCGCTGACCTTAATCCGACCAATTGTTTGGTTTGGGGTGAGTGGGCCAGAAGAACGAGACCAACACCATCGCCATCGGACGAGAACGAAAATCATCCACGCAACAATAAGGCGTATCTTTTCGTGAGCAACCAAACGAGAGCAGCGCGACGAACGTACTTTACGAATCGTCGTAGAGCCTCTTCAATATTGGGCCGAGATCGCTACTGAGCGTATCGAGAACAACCGAAATATATTTAATTTCTAAAGCGGTAGCATAAGTTTTCTCTTACAATTACCACGCGGGAGCATCATGATTCATAACTAGATCAATAGATTATGAGGGAACGAAATCGGCACAAACGTGATGCAGCACGAGAAAAAAACTTCCACGACGGACACAAATGAAAAAAAAAAAAAATCGTGAACACTCAATCAAGGGCAACGCAACAAACGTAGATTACGGATCGTATGCGAGCCTCTTTGATGAGTGGGCGAGATCACTATTGAGCGTATCGAGAACAGAAATACTCTTATTCCTAAAGCGGTAGCATAGGTTTTACCACCAAATTTACCACGCGAGAGCATTATAATTTAGTAGTAAATCGATCGATCATGGAGGGGGGAACGAGATCGGCACAAACATGGTACGGCGCGAGAAAAAAACTTTTACAAAAACAAAAAAAGGACAAAACAGAACAAGAAAAAATATATATATACGATACCCCTTCCGGCGACGGTCTCTCGTCCTTTGGGAACGACGGCGTTGGACCTACCGGACCTACCGACGGTTGACGAGATCGTGGCGAGATCGGCATCTGGACTCCTGGCGAGGACGGGAGCCTCTCGTAGGACGGTGACTCCTTGGTGTCTATATCGGGAACGGGGGCCTTCCGGCCCGTATCGTGAGAACTGGGGCCTTTCGGCCCGTATTGCGAGAGCTGGGGGCCTTCCGGCCCGCATTGCGAGAGCTGGGGCCTTTCGGCCATTATTGCGAGAACTGGGACCTCTTGGCCCATATTGCGAGAGCTGGGGGCCTTTCGGCCCGTATTATGGGCCGCCTTGCGGCCCATACTGTGGGAGCTAGGCCTTTAAGCCATATGTCGAGAACTACGGCCTTTCGGTCCGTATCGGGAACAGGGTGTCGGTCCGCTCAAGGGGCTGGGTGAGCCCCACCTCCCTCGCCTACCCCGTGGGTAGGGGCCGGGGCCCTCGCAGGGCCACGCGCAGGTGGTCCCCCCGCACGCCTAGAGGGGTGTCGCGTGATGTGGCTGTCTTGGGGTGCCGCGACCTTCGAGACCTCGGCCCCGACGCTCGGAGCGCTCTCAGCTCGTCCCGGGGGAGGTTCCGACCCACCCGCGGGACATACGGCCCTTGAGCCTTCCACCCCTCGCTGCAAGCGGAGCAAGTCCGCAAGCTCTTGCCTTTGCGGCCACAACGCCGACAGAAGGTGGTGGTCGGCGGACCCAACGGGCATTGCGAGTACCGGTAACCCGGTTCCCCGCAACTGTAGTAGGTCCGTTCAAGGGATCGCCGGCGGTCCTGCTGGTCGGGCCGCCAAGATTCGGGAGCTTCGACCCGAGAGGCCGTCACGACCGCGGCGGGAACAACCCCGGAGGGGCCGGCCACCGCTAGACAAGCGGCTTGAGGCGCCTGAGCGGGAGCTTTTCGCCAGGGCCTTCGAGTCCGACGAGGCGTCGGGGCCGGGTTCTCCGCGCCGGGCTCCAGGGCTTCCTGGGACAAGTCCGTGATCGCCCGGACCAACGCACCCGTCGAATCGAGGTCCCGGGTATAGGTAACGGCGATCGTGGCCGCGCACGCTCGGATGAGCTCCGTCGCCGGTAGCCCATCGAGCCACTCCCCTTCCGGCTCGGTCATGAGCACCTCGTTGTCCGAGACTTCGGTAGCTGGATCCATGGTGTTGACCTGCAAGGGTAAATCATGATTAGATCGGTAATTCCGGGGGTTGGTAGGGCTTCAGGTCCTGAACTGAGACTTTTCCCAATGATCGCCCATCGAGATCGGTGAGCTCGTAGACAACTCGAGAGCGTTGCTTCGAGATCATGTACGGCCCCTCGAAACGGGGGGCCAGCGTCGCGGACACGTGTCTCGCAGCGGACGATAACCAATGCGCCCGGCGCAAGACGAGATCCCCAACGTCGAACGTACGATCCCGACGATGGCGGTTATACTGTTCGGATTGTCTCCGGAACGCCTCGTCGAGAGCGTGGACAAAAGCTGTCCTCAGGGTATCCAGGCGAGACATTCGTCTCATCCACTCCTCAGGGGGACGTGGGATGACCTCAGTATCTCCCTCGACCTGTCGCCGCAGAGACGAGGACGAAGGTGGTTCGCGACCAAAATTAGCGAACGCAGGCGTAGCCTGAAGAGAGCTATGGTGTGCCGTATTATAAGCAAATCGAAACTCGTGCAGGTGACGGTCCCATCCCCGATGGTCCCCGTCGAGAAACGCACGGATCATCGTCTTGACCACGCGATTCACCCGCTCGGTAGGGTTAGCCTGGGGGTGATATGGTGGCGTTGTGCGATGCCGGATCCCCACACGCTCGGTAAATCGGCGTATGTCCTGATTGACAAATTCCCTGCCGTTATCCGTGATCGTTACCCGGGGTGCACCCCATCGGGTAACGACCAACTCATCGAGAGCCTGCGAGATCGACTTACCATTGGCCCTCCGAAGGGGGCAGACCTCGATCCACTTTGTGAAGAGGTCCTGTATTACGAGAACATACGCGTGACCCATCGTTCCAGGTGTAACTGGTCCCATGATGTCGGCAGCGATGACCGACCAGGGTTCCGCGACTACGCGGTGGCCCATCAGGCCTACGGGAGCTTGCTGCTCTACCTTGCAACGTTGGCAGGTATCACACTGCCTAACGTATGCAACGACAGCCTTAAACAGGCTTGGCCAATAGTAGCTGCCCGCCAGACGTCGATACGTCTTGTCGACGCCTAGATGGCCGGCCTGCGGGAGAGCATGGCACTCGTGTAGAGCCACATGCCGGGACTCACGGGGAAGCACTAGCTTCCACGCATCGAGATCTTCAAACTCGAGGTTAGCGAGATCTGAGGGTCGATGGAAATAAAGCCGGCCATCGGCGATTTTCCAATCGGGAAATCTATCGGGAGCTCGTTCGACGTCGCGAAGACGCCGCCGGTACCACCTGTCCTGGGTCTCGCGGGCGCATGCGACCGCGTCGGCCTGACCCTCAGGAATTCTCGACAGCGTGTCGGGAACGTGGTGCAACGCGCCCTTACGGTGGACTATGGTGAAGCTGTATTCCAGCAACTCCAACGCCCACCGGGCTAGTCGACCAGTCGGGTTCTTCAGGTTGTGCAGCCATCGAGGTCTGCTGTGGTCGGTGACAAGCGTGAAAGAATACCGTTCGAGGTAACAGCGGAACTTCCGTATGGACCATAGCACAGCGAGACACGTTCCGTAACTGAGTATTTCCTCTCCGGCGCAGATAGGGAGCGACTCGCGTAAGCGATAACACGTTCATGGCCGTCTATGATCTGCGTGAGCACGGCCCCCAGACCGACGCCACTAGCGTCCATCTGTAGCGTAACCGGGAGCGTGAAATCAGGGCACGCAAGCGTAGGAGTGCTCGTCAGTCCCTGTTTCAAATGATCGAGAGCCTGTTGTTGGGAGGAACTCCACTCCCAAGCAACGTCCTTTTTCGTGAGCCGGGTCAGCGGCTCCGCTACAGTGGCGAATCCCGGTACAAAGCGTCGGTACCACGACGCCATGCCGAGGAAACGGCGCAACTGCCGAATATTCTACGGAGATCCAAAGGAAAAGACTTACGTCACAAATGGTGCCCAACGTGGGGCGCTTCTCTCCGTCGGGCAGCTCGATACGTCGAGCCATACTCCCCTCGACGGATGAAAACGCCCGAAACCCCATCGAACCCAATGAAATCGTAATCTCGCTATCGGTAGCGCGTAATCGGAACTGTAGCCGAGGCGAATCGGAGAGACTAAATCGCACGGGAACTGAATTTATCGGTAGCTGTTTGGGGACGCCTTTGTGACCGTGAGTTTAAAAAAAATCACGTCACAAGTGATATCATATCTTCCATGCTTGGAGCATTATAATACGCCACAGATGAAAGCTCACATCGATGGCCCCCCACCTCAACGTCGGGAGTGTTTGAACCTGTTTTTCGGGAGCGTGAAAAAATGTCTGGGGAAAATTCTCCACGGTTCTTCGAACGTGTTCGAACCTGTTTTTCACGATTGGAAAAGAGGGGAGAGGCTTTAAAATTTGAGTGGGAGGCTTAAGAGGGAGATTATATTTTTGTGGACCAAGCTTAGACTGCACTATTCCACTGCACCATCAACATCTAAAAGAACTTTGAAAGTGCGCGGAAAATGAATCTCTCGAGTATCAACAAAGTAGGCCAGATGGCGGAATTCCTCCCAACGATGAAGCTGTCAGAACTCCCCGTTAAGTCGGAACGACTAATCTCCGACATGAGGGCCGTGCAAACCAAATTTGGAAAAAGCTACATCGCAGACATCACGGATGAGTTCTCTGTCTTCTTACCGGCGCGACTTGTGAAGGCCTTCGACCAAGATCCGACAATGTTCGAGAGTATGCTGCAAGTGGCACGCGATCGTCAGCTCTGCATGCAGTATATTGGTGGAAAATACAACAGTGTCGAGTTCCGTCGTCTCTAAACATGGTGGACGGGAAGAAAAAAAATCGTTGGAACACCATCGTCGAATGGCTGTCCGCATCATCGAGAGTATGCTGCAACTGGTCAAATCAGTGGTTGGGAACTACAACAGCGTTCCATGGTTCCGCGAATCAGTGGTTGGGAACTACAACAGCGTTCCATCGTCCGAGCGTAGAGACAAAATTGGGCACCACCGTCCGCATGGTTTTTTTTTCAAAGTGCTGACTATGTGAAAATGTATATGTTTAATCGAATTGACAATGATGGATGTTTTCGTCGTAAAACAAAGAATACAAATGACATTTTCATCGGGATGTTTTATTCATAAAAAAAAAATCCCTCGCTCGCGCTTCGTATACGCTCAACCAGCTTTTCACCGATTTTACATTCTCATGGGCGCAGTTCATGTTCAAGGGGTGATGGGGGCATTTGGAATTTGTGATTTTCGGCAGCTTCTACAGCGATGGACAGTCCAGAGTCTCCAAGTCGATGAAGTTTGTCGCGGGATCCGTAAATCATGATAGCCATGCGCATTTCTCGGATCCCTTCGCATAGATGGTGGGGGCTCCTTGCAAGAGTTCTCGAATCGTCTTTCTTGCTGCCTCGTATGGTATACCGCTGTGATCCCATCGGATTCCATGGAAATTGCGTTCCAGCCACTTGTTTGTCATTTTGTATTTGGCCGGAAAAGAATCCCATGCAAATGGTGCGTCGAAGGCGAGCGTCAGCGGTTCAGCATCCTTGTAGTGGAGTCTGACGATAGACATCTACTTCAGGACAAATTCGTTGACGGGTCTCTTGAAGCCCTGTACATCGAAGATAAGCTCCATGCTGACTGAATTGGACGCGAATCATCGGAATGATTTTATACCAATTTTAAACGATACGACCTTTTAATAATACGATCATGGAGGATCATGCAAAGCGCCAAAGATTATAAACTAAACATCAATAGTCATTGATGGTCCAAGTATCGTATCTGGAAGAATTGAAGTATTCCATGTACAAGCATTTTATATGCATGGGTGCAGGACACAGCGGTGATGGGTTAATGTGGCGAGAAATCGACTTGAACGCGTGGTGGTCTATACTTTAACCCCTACTCGATGAATTTTGACAACGTGGAAGTGGTTGAGCTTTACGAAAAGTACATAATCTTACAATAAATGTAAATAAGTATGAATCAGTACGCGTTGAATATCATTGCCCCGGGAGGGCTGCGATTAATGTGCAATTGGGAGATAATACACGTTTCGCATGGGTGACAGTCGCAGCTTTATACCTCAGCTGAAAAAAACAGTGACCATGCATCTTCTTCCATGTATTATTAAACGGTATAGAATCTATCGAATATTGGATGCGCAGTGACTGTAGGTCAAATTTAAAAAAAAAGTGCTTCAAAACAATCCATCAATATGTATACCACCAAAGAAGACATTGCTCCGATACGCGAGGCTCAAGATAAGAAGACGAAAAACGTATCAATTTGCTACAAGATACCGAGGATAACAATGTATGACATTTCACATAGATCAAGAACCTGTCAAGCCTCGTGAACGCAGGACTAAACAGAGACAGCCATTAAAAATATATATATGCCATCGGTGTGGGAAGTTAACATAATTACTATACCGTTATATGTGCTAGACAAATCAAACAACAATCCATTATTTCCCAGGTGTCTGCATTACTTTAGGTTAAAGGATAAACTGCAATCACATGAGATCGATTGTGGAGCCCTGAAGCACTGTCCCATCCGACTAACAAATAATACCAATAAGTGGCTCCAAATCATCAACTCCAGTCGGAAAGCACGACATCCATTCATTGAAAATGCCTATTTGGAGTGTTTTTGACTAATGATAGAGAGAAGATGAGAGTGTGCAAAGACTGATGAGAAGAACGTAGCAGAGGATATGCATCAATATTATGAAGTGGTTAGTATTGATAACCACATGTGGTTTTCATATGACGAATCGCTATCATTGTATCAATCACATCACAGCGCTGATTCCATATCATGGTTTGTGGCAGAGCTGGAAAAACTAGTGCTGTGCATAAAATACATTTTCAAGGAAAATTAATGCTCATCATGAGTTAGTTCTAATACGTTCACGCTATGGCAATAATTATGTATTCAGTCATCTTGAACCAATAGAGGTAAAATATATTATATGAGATCAATATTATCTGAGATCAATAAATGATCACTACTTCGAACATTAGAGAGTGGGCGATACTTGAATATGAGTTTTCGCTCTTGGGATCTATACGACTGTCCACCGCTTCAAAGCACAACGAAACATTCATGGACCGTAAAAACTGCCTCCCAACTAGAGAAACCAAAATATGTAATTGGTGCCGCGCAGACTGGTAAAAAAGATAATCTATGGCAAAGGACATTATATTATTCACCGACTGCAAACTCACAAGTGCTAAACTATATCTCAATTCAGCATTCTTTTCTCAGGAGGACTCACATTTCGACTTGAAAAAAAGTTTCGCCATTTTGTTCAATATGTACTCTCGATTTCGTAAACACCATTACGACTGGAATGGTGATCGTTCTTCACTAACCATCGTCATGTCTTAATGTAACGGCCCTCTCGCGGATAATGATTGAACGCATCAGAACAAGCCTGCAAAAAATGCTGCCGTAGATGTGTGAATAGAGTTCGAATGCAAAGAAAATTCATCACCGAATACAACTGCATAGTGTTTCAATTTTATATGATCGCGGTGTTGAATATTGTTCATTGACCGACATTATCCATAAAATTGTATAGATCAGCAAAATCTGAGAGATACGAAGCATCATGGTTGATTCACAATCGTCATGGTCTAAAGTGGTCATATGGAAACGTTTCAAACAGCGTGACTGAAGGTTTAATAACAGCTGCAGTTGAAGGTTCAACGAACGACGACATGTATCCTATCGTATATGTTAAGGGTCATGAAAAACGAAAATGGCTAGCTAATATACTAAATATGAAAAGGAGCTATTCATTGAGCCGTTGAATATAGACTTTGACGATATGGATGTCTCAAGTAAATGAGATGGAAGTTCTACTCTACGTTGTGAAAACGCATACAAACAATTGTGTCTTACAAAATGTATTTAAAATCTTTAATTGGTGGCTGAATCATAAAGGTTCATGCAAATAAAAGAAATGTAACACAATGTACTTTTTATTCTCCTCACCGCATACTTAGTTATGTCAGCATCATCTGATATCGGATTGTGCAACTGAATACAATATTACTTTTGAATGTGAGACTCATTTTTTTTAATGGAATTTCATTGAAGGTAAAGTAATATAATCGCTCAATGATGATCGAAGACATTCATCGGTATACGTTCGATAGATGTTCGTGAGCCGTTTGTTGGTAGTTTGCGAGGCATTTGAAAGTTTTCGACAGTCGTTCGTGAGACGTTCCAGAGACTTCCGAAGACATTCATAAAACGTTGAAAGACATTCAAGCGACGTTCGAAAACGTTCATAACACGTTGAAGATATGCATGAGGGGTTCAAAGAGTTTCAAAAGGCTTTCTACGACGTTCATGAGACGTTTGAAGGTGTTCGTGAGACGTTCAAGAGACTTTCGAAAGTCTTCATAAGACGTTTGAAGACATTCATGAGAGATTCGAAGACGTTTAAGCGATCTGTGACAATATTCATAGTATGTTTAAATACATTGATGAGAGGTTCGAAAACGTTTAAGAGACTTTCAAAGACATTCACGAGGGGTTTGAAGACGTTCAAAAAATTTTCGAATTCGTTCAAGAGACATTTGACGACATTCATAATACGTTTGAAGACATTCATGAGGGGTTCGAAGATGCTTAGGAGATACTTTCAAAGACATTCACGAGGGGTTTGTCCGAAGACATTCATAAGACGTTTGACGACAGTCAAAAGACGTTCGAAAACGTTCATAAGGCGTTTGAAGACATGCATTAGGGGTTCAAAGAGTTTCAGGAGAGTTTCTACGACTTTCATGAGACGTTTGAAGATGTTCGTAAGACATTTAAGAGACATTCGAAAACTTTCAGAAGACGTTTAAAGACATTCATGAGAGGTGCGAAGGCCTTCAGAGACTTTCGTAGACATACAAGATATCTTTGACAATATTCATAATACGTTCGAAGATATCGATGAGGGGTTCGACAACGTTTTAGAGACTTTCAAAGACATTCACAAGGGGTTTGAAGACGTTTAAGAAACTTTCGATTACGTTCAAGAGACTTTCGACGACTTTCATATTACGTTTGAATACATTCATGAGGGATTCGAAGACGCTTGAGGGACTTTCAAAGACATTCACGAGGGGTTCAAAGACGTTCAAGAGACTTTCTACGGCATGGATAATACGTCTGAAGACATTCATGAGGGGATCGAAGACGCTTAAGAGACTTTTAAAGACATTCACGAGAGGTGCCAAGACGTTCAGAAACTTTCGAAGACATCCAACAGATCTTTGACAATATTCATAATACGTTCGAAGATATCGATGAGGGGTTCGACGATGTTTTAGAGACTTTCAAAGACATTCACAAAGGGTTTGAAGACGTTCAAGAAACTTTCGAATACGTTCTAGAGACTTTCGACGAAATTCATAATACGTTTGAAGACATTCATGAGGGGTTCGTAGACGCTTGACAGACTTTCAAAGACATTCACGAGGGGTTCGAAGACGCTTAAGAGACCTCAAAGACATTCGTCAGAGGTTTGAAGACGTTCAAGAGGCTTTCGAAGACGTTCAGAGATCTTCGATGGCATTCATAATACAATCTTCGGCGACATCCATAAACCGAAGACTTTCGGGTGCGATTTGGGTGCACACACAAACACACCCAAACACATTCAACCAAAACTGTGAAAATTCCAAACAAACCCAAACAATTCTAGCGAAACTCAAACATCATGAAAGTTTTCGGTTTATGGATGTCGCCGAAGATTGTATTATGAATGTCATCGAAGATCTTTGAACGTCTTCGAAAGACTTTTGAACGTCTTCAAACCTCTGGCGAATGTCTTTGAGGTCGCTTAAGCGTCTTCGAACCCCTCATAAATATCTTCAAATGAATTATGAATGTCGTCGAAAGTTTCTTGAACGTCTTCGAACCCCTCGTGAATGTCTTTGAAAGTCTGTCAAGCGTCTTCGAACCCCTCATGAATGTATTCAAACCCTTTGTGAATGTCTTTGAAAGTCTCTAAAACATCGTCGAACCCCTCATCGATATCTTCGAACGTATTATGAATATTGTCAAAGATCTCTTGGATGTCTACGAAAGTCTCTGAAGGCCATCGCACCTCTCATGAATGTCTTTAAACGTCTTCTGAACGTTTTCGAATGTCTCTTGAATGTCTTACGAACATCTTCAAACGTCTCATGAACGTCGTAGAAAATCTCTAGAAACTCTTTGAACCCCTAATGCATGTCTTCAAACGCCTTATGAACGTTTTCGAACGTCTTTTGACTGTCGTCAAACGTCTTATGAATGTCTTCGGACAAACCCCTCGTGAATGTCTTTGAAAGTATCTCCGAAGCGAATTCGAACCCCTCATGAATGTCTTCAAACGTATTATGAATGTCGTCAATGTCTCTTGAACGAATTCGAAAGTTTTTTGAATGTCTTCAAACCCCTCGTGAATGTCTTTGAAAGTCTCTTAAACGTTTTCGAACCCCTCATCGATGTATTTAAAAATACTAAGAATATTGTCACAGATCGCTTGAACGTATTCGAACCTCTCATGAATGTCTTCAAACGTATTATGAAGACTCTCGAAAGTCTCTTGAACGTCTCACGAACACCTTCAAACGTCTCATGAACGTCGTAGAAAGCCTTTTGAAGCTCTTTGAACCCCTCATGCATGTCTTCAACGGGTTATGAATGTTTTCGAACGTCGCTTGAATGTCAACGTTTTATGAATGTCTTCGGAAGTCTCTGGAACGTCTCACGAACGACTGTCAAAAACTTCAAATGAATCGCCAATTACCAACAAACGGCTCACGAACATCTATCGAACGTATACCGATGAATGTCTTCGATCATCATTGAGCGATTATATTACTTTATTTTCAATGAAATTCCATTAAAAAAATGAGTCTCACATTCAAAAGTAATATTGTATTCAGTTGCACAATCCGATATCAGATGATGCTGGCATAACTAAGTATGCGGTGAGGAGAATAAAAAGTACGTTATGTTACATTTCTTTTATTTGCATGAACCTTTATGATTCAGCCACCACTTAAAGATTTTAAATACATTTTGTAAGACACAATTGTTTGTATGTTTTTTCACAACGTAGAGTAGAACTTCAATCTAATTTACTTGAGACATCCATATCGTCAAAGTCTATATTCAACGGCTCAATGAATAGCTCCTTTTCATATTTAGTATATTAGCTAGCCAATTTCGTTTTTCATGACCCTTAACATATACGATAGGATACATGTCGTCGTTCGTTGAACCTTCAACTGCAGCTGTTATTAAACCTTCAGTCACGCTGTTTGGAACGTTTCCATATGACCACTTTAGACCATGACGATTGTGAATCAACCATGATGCTTCGTATCTCTCAGATTTTGCTGATCTATACAATTTTATGGATAATGTCGGTCAATGGACAATATTCAACACCGCGATCATATAAGATTAAAACACTATGCAGTTGTATTCGGTGGTGAATTTTCTTTACATTCGAACTCTATTCACACATCTACGGCAGCATTTTTTACAGGCTCGTTCTGATGCGATCAATCATTATCCGCGAGAGGGCCGTTACATTAAGACTTGACGATGGTTAGTGATGAACGATCACCGTTGCAGTCGTAATGTTATTTACGAAATCGAGAGTACATATTGAACAAAATGGCGAAACTTTTTTTGAAGTCGAAATGCGAGTCCTCCTGCAAAAAGAATGCTGAATTGAGATATAGTTTAGCACTCGTGAGTTTGCAGTCGGTGAATAATATAATATCCTTTGCCATAGATTGTCTTTTTCACCAGTCTGCGCCGCACCAATTACATATTTTGGTTTCTCTAGTTGGGAGGCAGCTTTTACGGTCCATGAATGTTTCGTTGTGCTTTGAAGCGGTGGATAGTCGTATAGATCCCAAGAGCGAAAACTCATATTCAAGTATCGCCCACTCTCCAATGTTCGAAGTAATGATGATTTATTGATCTCATCTAATATTATGTGTGGCATACGCCATTGTATCTCAACTTTTTACCTCTATTGGTTCATGTTCTAAGGGTCTAGTAGTTCTAGTAGGCTCTAGTAATTCAACTTTTACCTCTATTGGTTCATGATGACTGAATACGTAATTATTGCCATAGCGTGAACGTATTAGAACTAACTCATGATGATCATTAAATTTCCTTGAAAATGTATTCTATGCACAGCAGTAGATTTTCCAGTTCTGCCACAAACCATGATATGGAATCAGCGCTGTGATGTGATTGATACTATGATAGCGATTCGTCATATGAAAAGCACATGTGGTTATCAATACTAAATACTTCATAATATTGATGCATATCCTCTTCTACGTTCTTCTCATCAGTCTTTGCACACTCTCATCTTCTCTCTATCATTAGACAAAAATACTCCAAATAGGCATTTTCAATGAATGGATGTCGTGCTTTCCGACTGGAGTTGATGATTTGGAGCCCCTTATTGGTATTATTTGTTGGTCGGATGGGGCAGTGCTTTACTTACTTATTTACATTTATTGTAAGATTATGTACTTTTCGTAAAGCTCAACCAATTCCACGTTGTCAAAATTCATCGAGCAGGGGTTAAAGTATAGACCATCACGCGTTCAAGTCGATTTCTCGCCACATTAACCCATCACCGCTGTGTCCTGGATCCATGCATATAAAATGCCTGTACATACAATACTTCAATCCTTCCAGATGCAATACTTGGACCATCATTGACTATTAATGTTTAGTTGATAATCGTTGGCGCTTTGCATGATCCTCCATGATCGTATTATTAAAAGGTCGTATCGTTTAAAGTTGGTATAAAATCATTCCGATGATTCGCGTCCACTTCAGTCAGCATGGAGCTTATCTTCGATGTGCAGGGCTTCAAGAGACCCGTCAACGAATTTGTCCTGAAGGAGATGTCCATCGTCAGACTCCAATACAAGGTTGCTGAACCGCTGACGCTCGCCTTCGACGCACCATTTGCATGGGATTCTTTTCCGGCCAAATACAAAATGACAAACAAGTGGCTGGAACGCAATTTCCATGGAATACGATGAGATCACAGCGGCATACCATACGAGGCAGCAAGAAAGACGATTCGAGAACTCTTGCAAGGAGCCCCCACCATCTATGCGAAGGGATTCGAGAAATGCGCATGGCAATCATGATTTACGGATCCCGCGACAAATTTCATCGACTTGGAGACTCTGGACTGTCGATCGCTGCAGAAGCTGCCGAAAATCACAAACTCGAAATGCCCCCATCATCCCTTCAACACGAACTGCGCCCATGAGAATACAAAATCGGAGAAAAGCTGGTTGAGCGTACACGAAGCGCGAGTGAGGGATTTTTTTTAATGAATAAAACACATCTCGATGAAAATGTCATTTGTATTCTTTATTTTACGACGAAAACATCCATCATTGTCAATTCAGTTAAACATATACATTTTTACATAGTCAGCACTTTGGGAAAAGAAAACCATGCGGACGGTGGTGCCCAATTTTATTTCCACGCTCGGGGACGATGGAACGCTGTTGTAGTTCCCAACCACTGAGTTGACCAGTTGCAGCATACTCTCGATGATGCAGATAGCCGTTCGACGATGGTGTTCCAACGATTTTTTTTCTTCCCGTCCACCATGTTTAGAGACGACGCAACTCGACACTGTTGTATTTTCCACCAATATACTGCATGCAGAGCTGACCATCGCGTGCCACTTGCAGCATACTCTCGAACATTGTCGGATCTTGGTCGGAGGCCTTCACAAGTCGCGCCGGTAAGAAGACAGAGAACTCACCCGCGATGTCTGCGATGTAGCGTTTCCCAAATTTGGTTTGTACAGCCCTTATGTCGGAGATTAGTCATTCCGACTTAACGGGGAGTTCTGACAGCTTTTTCGTTGGGAGGAATTCCGCCATCTGGCCTACTTTGTTGATACTCGAGAGATCCATTTTCCGCGTACTTTCAAAGTTCTTTTAGATGTTGATGGTGCAGTGGAATAGTGCAGTCTAAGCTTGGTCCACAAAAATATAATCTCCCTTGTAAGCCTCCCACTCGAATTTTCAAGCCTCTCCCCTCTTTTCCAATCGTGAAAAACAGGTTCGAACACGTTCGAAGAACCGTGGAGAATTTTCCCCAGATATTTTTTCACGCTCCCGAAAAACAGGTTCAAACATGTTCGAAGAACCCAATACGTGGAGAATTTTCACAGCATTTTTTACACTCCCGACGTTGAGGTGGGGGGCCATCGATGTGATCTTTCATCTGTGGCGTATTATAATGCTCCAAGCATGGAAGATATGATATCACTTCACTGTCATTCCGATGATGTTCTGGCAAACGATCCCACAATAAGCCAACATATTTACCCCAATATTTTAGGAGGAAGACCTTTGGAACCTGTTCGAGCTCGTTTTTGTTCAAGTCCAGGGGGTGCTTGGCCGGATGCTGCGTACACACGCGCACATGCGAACATCTTGACGTTATATTTCGGAATGAAGAACTCGACTTTTCAAGAGTTGCGCTCAAGTGGTCTATCCACAGTCCCTTTGATCCCTAAACGCTTTTCAAAGGAACCTGTGAGGACCTGTCTCGAGTGTGGGCGAGCTTGGAGACGAGGCGGATGCAATAGACATTGTCTTTCGGAATAGAACCAGCTGCACGTCATAAATATTGGACTTTGAAAGGCCGCCCTTCACACACACACACACTACACTCATCGACGGCGGCTTTCCCGCCAGTCACTCCACGTACCACATGGCCCCCCTCCATAGAGGCCCCTCTGTGACATCACACGCGCCCGGCGACCCCCCTCCATCGTACCCCAGCACTTGGCTTCCTCGCGCTGGAACCCCCCGGACACCCCGCCCTCTGGACCCCCCTCCATGGATACCCTCTCCATGGACCCCCCCTGGACACCACCCCCAGGACCCTCCCCCCATTGACCCTCCCCCTGGACCCTCCTCCCTTGACGCCCCCCGGACCCTCCCCCCTTGACGCTCGCCACTTGACCCTCCCCCCTTGATCCTCTCCCGCTTACCCCTCCCCTCTTGACCCTCCCCCCAAAGTGGCTCAGAACCGGCCTAGCTCCTCTACTCTCGGTACTACGTACAACGCAGTGATTTTCAACAAATCAATGAGCTTGGGAGCAGAAAACGACGGATCAGTCGGCTTCGGCAATAATAACAATACAAATAATGAAACAAAACATCACCTGTAGGAAATATTTAGGGTTTCATTTCATCACATTACATATTGTAATATTAACGATACTGTGATGTGAAATGAAATTACTAATAAATATAAATAAATATAAGAATAAATTACTAGGCTTCCAAAATTCTCATAATTGGTTTTGAAAGATTCCAAGTAACTAGCTCTAAATTGGGCAAACTTTTATTTGCTAGTATATAATTTGGAAATACAAATATCTGTATAATGGTGATAATGGTACTATTTTGCCATAATTTTAGATATATTTTATACTATTTACAAACGAAGTTCTCGAAAATGTAGAATATTTGAAATTGATAATTAGGTTTAAACACTATTTACAATGAACTGCGTTTTAAATACCTTGAAATATTGATAAGTTTTCTTCCTCGTAGAGGAAATTTTGTGACGGTGAAAATATTTTTTTCCGGTTTTCAATGTTAACGTGTTCAAAATGTCGGAAAACTCCAAAAAATCATAGTTCGAAAAAATGTCCGGATGTGACAATGTACGAGTGTGACAATGCAATATAACATCGTAAATACCTCCTGGACGCAAATTTATCACTTATCTTTCAATACTCATTTAGTGTGTGAACATGTTGACTTGTAGGGCCCCGACAACCCCTGAGCTGACCACCTTAGCATATTTTCATTATAATACTCCAATGGCTTTTACCACTACCATAGTAGCCTGCCAGGACAACGTGGGAGGAACAATATTATCGTCCTAAACAGACAGAAAGGCGTACGCGAGCCGAACGATAAATAAACATAATGAAAGCACGACGACAGTAGATGGAACACTATATTCATATACGGCCATTGAAAAGAGATTTTTCTATGACTGGATGTCTACCTTCACAGCAAGCTGCTAACAAAGGCAGAATCGGTGTTCATCGAGGATAAGATACGGAAAAGCCAGAGAGGGTAAACGCGATGATGATGTGGCTACATCTGTCTCAAAGGCACGAGACACTCGAAGAGGAAGTGTGCAAAACGGTTAGAAGAGTTTTACCAAGAAGAATATGAGGGCGAAAGGGAAACTCGAACAATTTTTCGAAAAGTAGGCAATCGGAGCGAAAATGGCACGGTAGAGTAGTACTTAATTCTAAGGGAAGGAAAAAATGTATCAGTTCACAGTGTATTAAGTTTACTGGCCAATAAAGCGGAATAACGATAAAATGAGGCCGCGTGTGTAGTGTTACACGGTTTTTGTGTGCTCCTTAGCTTCATACAGTGAAGTATTGTGTGATGTTGTGTATCAGAGCCCAAAATTCACTACCTGTCCCAGATACCTAATGTTGCTGTAACGCCTGCGCATCTCAAGGTACTTCGGGATGGAGCTATGTGCTCTCCCGGTTTGGCACATCTATGTATATATTTATTTACTAAGCAATTCGCCCTTGCTTTCGCGTATATGGTGAGCTTAAGGCTAAGTAGAGGATGTGCCACGTGACATATGAGTGCGAGAGAGATAACTAACATTTTCAAACAGATCTTTCTCAAAGATGCATAATATTTAGGGAAAAAGGAAATCGTCACGCTTTGCGTCAAGGGATTCCCAGAGCCGGGGGTTTAGTTTTCCATTTAAAAAACTTAACCATCTACAAGAAAACTAGGTTAGAAAGTTTGTGAGGTATACTCTTTATACACTAAGATGGTATATTATCTGTCACTTTTGAACTTTGAATCGACGCCACGCGAGAATACGAAGACGAATAAAAAAAGTAACGGCGTTGGACAAGTGTAATGTGTTTCTTCCTTGTCGTTCGGTTCAGATTATTTTTTTATCCTTCCGCTCAATCTCGAGATCTCATAATTTTCGGCCGAATTTTCGAGCGATTTTGTTCCCCAAAAAAGTGGGTCCGCCATCGAGGTTTAGTTGAATCATATAAAGTAAATTGTTCATGTCGTAAACATAGTACATACGCCCTTTTGAGAATTGATTAACAAAGAGTTTAACTCTCCAAGGAGCGACTCGATTGAAACTCGTCTCGCGCAGCTCGAAACTCATCTCGGGGAGTTTCCCTGCTATATATACATATAATATATGTTAAGAGGGTGAGGCGTTTTGACTGCTTTAATCTTGTCATGGTTAGAGCGTTTCTAAGCGTGAGAGAAACGGCCCTTCTAAGGACCTTTGTCCAATGAATTTGACAAAGGTTCTCTGTGTCTCATATTCAAACCTCAAAAATTCGTCGCAATTGGGAATAGAACGGCAAGCAGTACATTGAACTCTCACGTTACCGTGGAAAGAATAAAACGGCAAAGTATGGAATCGGCATGCATTCAACAGAGTTATGACAAAAATGTATATTCTTAGGTATGAGAAGTCTCGTTCGGGTACGGTTTCAGAAACTGAAACTAATTTTCAGGTAATAAAAAGTGTGAGCAATAGAAAAAAACCTTTTCATTGTTTAAACGCAGCGGAAAACATATACCCTTAGGTATCAAGGTGCTAAATCGAAATCCATGATTTTGGCTTCGCAGTCTCTAAAGGTATAAAATGTTGATTGCTTTTAGTTAATGTAAGAATTTGTAAGAATTTGTAATGTAAGAAATAGTAAGAGATTTGAACAGTGAATTGAAAAAAAAACGCTTCGAGATACATAAAAAAGGTTTTTATTGCTCAAAAGTACACATGATGCCGTTTTTTTCTCATGATGTCTTGAAAATTATATCGTCTAAGTGGCGGTCTTGGAGAGGAATACACATATTGAGCCTTTCAAATAAGTTTTCGGCCACTTTTCCCAGCAGATCTTGCGGAATTCCAGCGATGACGTCCTCAATCGCCTCCTTCAAAGCTTCAAGGGTTCGACGTCGAAGTTTGTATACCTTAGTTTTGACGTACCCCCACAGAAAAGAGTCATACAGGGTCAAATCGGGAGAGCGAGGGGGCCATGGAACATCTCCCCACAAAGAGATCAGGCGACCGGGAAAGACCGCTTGCAAAATTTCGCGTTCACGACGGGTAGTATGGGCCATGGCTCCATCTTGTTGAAACCAGAAGACTTCTGTATCGTGTTCCTTGCCATACTTTTCCATTTTGGGGCGCAGAAGCTTCTCCAACATCTCAAAATAACCGGATCCGAAAAGCCCTCAGCGTAGCCACAACGCTTTCCCCGTTTTTGAAGAACGTCTCCACAACAAAGCCCCGGTGCTCACCCAACCACGGCATGATGACTACTGAGAACGGTATTGTTCCCTCGACCTAACGGCACCTGCCCCGCCCCTCTACTGGGTCAGGGGGCCCGTCAATGATTTTTTGAAACTACGGACTTCATTCCGCCTCACCCTGTATATCTTTTTGGTTTTCCAGTGCCTAATTATATGAACATTTTATTGTCGGTCTTACAGTAAATAAAAACAGTGAACATTTCATATCTTTAGAAACTGCAACACCAAAATTATGGAGTTATTCGCAGCAATAGGAGATACTGAAAATTTCAAATTTCTAGACATCAAGGAGTCAGCCTATGAATTTTTCTGGGCATCATCCAAAGGCCATTCGAAATGGATATCTATACGAATATACATTTTTCATTACCCATTGATGTTAGAAAAGTTTTTGAATTGGCTCCTGGATACCGAGAAATATACATTTTTCAAGGCCTTTAATCGTTGCTAAAAAATGCACGTTCTTCGTTTCGCAGTCTTTAAAAATATAAAATGTTCATTAGCAAAATGCTTATATAATTAGGCACTGGAAAGCCAGAAATATGTATTTGTATTACATTAACTAAGATCAATCAACATTTTATATCCTTAGACCCTGCGAACCAAAATCATGGAGTTCTTCGCAGCGATCGGAGACATCAAAAACCTCGAACTTCTAGTTATAGAGAAGCCATTTTATGCATTTTTCTCACATCAATCGAAGGCAATAAAAAAATTATATCTCCATGGATATACATTTTTAATTACCTTCAGTTGATGTGAGGAAAGTTTAAGGAGATCGCTCAGCTATCGAGAAATAGTAAAAATTTGCTGAAATTTATTGAGAATATTTGCGACAGGTGTTACGAGTCCGTGTAAAATTTCAAGTACTTCGTCTGCGTGATTGTTGAGCTATTAATTATGGAAGTGAGGCTCTCATACTCGGGCCACATAGCAAAAGCTTCATGAGAACTCTAATACGACTATCACAACATAATACAAATAGTACGAATTGAATAGAAATAGGCAGAAAAAATCTTGAGATCTTTATGAATAATTTCAACAAAGAGTACAGCGTTTCGTCTGTCTCTTTATCGAGATATTCGTGAAATAAAACAGGAAATTTCAGCTGATTCACGTAAAACGATAAAGCGCTTTACGCAGTCCTGGATCTACGACATTTCTGAGCCGGGAAAAAAACTTGACATTGGGGCTCCTTCCCTCCAGCATTTGAGATTAAGGGGGGAAATCTCTTTACACGGCCCGAAAAACGGTCATTCTTCATTATTTTTTTTAAAGGTGATAACATAATTGCATTATTTCAAAATATTGATCTTATCTCATTACAACGTTAAAGTATTATTTTTTTCTTTTTTAAACGAATCAAAATGGCAGCGTTTTAAGGTATTCCTTAAAGCATATTTTGAAAAACTGCTCATATTTCAGCTCAGAAGTTATTGTCCGATCTGGCTGATATTTTGGGACGTTTCTCACTATAATATTATTGGAAGGATATACCTATAAAAATATTTTAGAAAGTATAAAATGAAAAATTAAGTAGGCTTTGGAAACAAATGGTCATATTTTTCATTAGTTTCTCGACAATTTTTGCCCTGCAAAGTAATTTATTTACGCGATAACGTTTGAACTTAAGGTATATCCTTCCAATAATTTTATAATGGGAAACCTGCCAAAATTTCAGCCAGATCGATCAATAACTTGTTGAGCTATAACATGCGCAGTTTTTCAACAAACGCCTAAAGGAATTACTCATCAATGTTCGTCTTGTAGGCAGTTTTATTTTCGGTGGCTACGACCACGAGGACATTGAAATTCACTAAAGCGCCCTAGATGCTAGGCCCTTTAGTGAACCGAGTTTTTTTCATACACAACAATTTGGCGCCCCCTTAATTGCCGCCCGGGGTAGGTAACTCGGTTGCCACACCCCCCCCCCCCCCTCCCTTACATCCGGAACTGGCTCTACGGTACGTGGCTGCGCTGCTGTCAAGTCGGCCATTGTAAATAGGCGTCAAAAGTTGAAACACACAAACTATTGCTTCCTTGCTATAAGTTTCTTACCGCGGTATAATAGTACGTTCGTGCTGTATACTGGAATAGGAACAAATTAGATGAAGTCTAGTTTTTTGACAGGTCATTTTGTAGGTGCCGCGGGTGCTAAATCCAAGTTTGCCTAAAAATCGGGGTGTAGGGGTATTTTAGGGGATGAAAGTGGATGTGAGTGGATTAATGCCAAACTACAACCCCCACGACGGCGGCGCCCGGAGACAAAATGTTCAGCAAAATCCGGGCTTTGTTTTTGTCCACAGCGCCGAAGTCGTAGAAGTGCATTTTGGGGGTGAAATAGTGGGGTGAAATTTTGAAAAATCAGCTTTCATTCGATAACTTTTTAGGAAAAATCTATACAATTTTTGTTCAAATAGGAACGTTGTAGCTCTTGAAAAAACGTGTCGATCGGGTATTTGATCAGCCCGCTCCGAAAATATCTTTACCTCCAGAAGAATTGTTGAAGTATAAAAAAAAATGTTTATTGAATAACTCACAAACCATCGATTTTTCGGGGATGGTTTAAATGTATGAAATGTAGGGAATAGCTTTCCCTGTATTTTCTTTTCCATGGACCACTCTCGAATTATGCTTTTGAAAAATGTAGCTGAGGGTTTAAGCTACAAATTCTTCCACAGCGCTGAATTCGTGCGATTAATAGTTTTCCCAGAATTTCATTTTCAATTTCCGATCCCTGAGGGTGGTTGGGAAATCAGAATTCAAGGGGGGTCCATAGAAACGAAAATATAGAAAAAAAATGATTCTCTACATTTCATACATTTGAACCATACCTGAAAAATCGATTATTTTTTAGTTATTCAATAAACAATTTTTTTGTATTTTAACCATTTTTTGGGGGGTGAAGATATTATTGGAGAGTAATAACCAAATACTCGATCGACGCGTCTTTTCAAGGGCTACAACGTTCCCATTTGAACAAAAAGAGTATGATTTTTTCAAAAGAGTTATTGAATGAAAACTGATTTTTCTAAATATCATCCTACTTTTTCACTCCCAAATTAACTTCCACGACTTCGACGCTATGGACAAAACGAAAGCCTGGATTTTTCTGCACATTTCGTCTCGCGGCGCTGACCTCGTACGGGTTGTAGTTTGGCATTAATCCCCACCCCCTTTCATTTCCTTTAAAAAACCGTACACCCCGATTTTTAGGCAAACTTGGATTTTTAGGCCGCACCCGCGGCACCTTAAAAATTACCTGTCAAAAAACTAGCCTTCTTTTGATTTTTCCGATTACGGCGTTTTTAACCGACAGCACGACTGTACTATAAAGAGTATTGAAATATTTTGTATGATTCTTTACAGAAGCTGCAGTGCATGTGTTTCGACATTACCGTCAAATCAATTACGCGTCGCCCCTCGACTACGCATTCATTTTCCGGCTCAACTAGTCTTTTCTGTCGCTTTCCAGGTTATACTTACTCCAACCATCGATTGTACTGTTTTTCGGTATGCATTTTTCTCTTCTATCTTTTCATTTTCGCTGAACAAAGAACGTAATTCACGAAGGATGTTTGACAGCTACACGCTCACGATGTGGCGTTCGCTTCTGAGCTCCGTGATACAGTTACTGAGAATTAAATTGCGCGTTTGCCACTATTCAACTTGATTAATAACTTATTCGCGATGTAAATAAACAAAAAAGATTAATAACATTTCTGAACAGTCAATTATATGCATTCGACATATTAATCAGCCGAAATTTGTTTATTTTACATTACAGGCGCCCGTGTTTGATTATATGCGTTCCCCTTTGACTGCCTGCCGCGCGAAGACCCTGAGCAGCTTCCTTAAGAATGGGCTTCTGTATACCGAATCAATATCTCCGATCGCTGCGGATAAATCCATTTTTAAGGCTCCGCTGTCTCTGGCGATGTAAAATGTTGACTGTTTTAATTCAATTATTGTCCATTTCAAATGTTCACTTACAGTAATTAAAAACAATCAACAGTGACTTTGAAGTTTACTTCTCTTTGGACTGAAGCTAAAGGAAATGAATATTCTTTCCCTTCCAAAAAGATATGAAATCTCTTTAAAAAACTTTTAAAAAGTAAAAAATGAACGCTAAATAATTTTGAAAAACCCTGAAAAACATTATCGCTTATTTTCACTTATAGTATATAAATATAGTATATTTCACTATATATAGTACATATACTTTTATACTATATTTTACACTATCTATGGTATATATATGTGGAACATAGTATATTTCACTTATAGTATATAGTATACAAATCACAAAACATTCTGATTTACCTTATATATATTTACCTTATAATAGTTTCAATCTAGTTTTTGAATTAATAAAATGTAACAAAAAAGTGAGATACAATTTGTTTAATTAGCCAAGCCACTTTACTAGAAATGTTGTACACAAAACTGTTAAACCTTAGGAATAATATTTTTCATATCAAAAATCATATTACCATTATAACATAAAATTGATATCACCATTATATAGCAGTACAACGTATGTACGACACAAGTACACGGGGATTGCTGTGCAACGACTTGGCGTGCATGGTTGAAAGAAAAAGCTCGGCGAAGGATCCTGTCCTCTCCACTACTCAACTTTCAAGTTAAAAAAATATTAATTGTCCCATGTCTCGATCTTAGGAACACGAGTTGATCAGATAAGTAGTAGTAATCAGTGATGTACTCCTAGACCATACGATACTTGAAATCTTATTTTATTCACACAATTTCAGAAGCTATATAAAAATATAAACTTGATCCCATAACTAATACGCATTGCATGAAATATATTTTGTCACATAACCTTTGACCGTCGTCTTGCTAACTTCCCCTTTCCAAATCATACTAGCGTAAGAGACAGTAGCTCCATTGCTAATAAACCCAGCGGTTGATACAACGCTTAAAATTGAAAATAATAAGGTAAACGGCCCAGTTTCTGACCGTGTCCCAGATTATGACCCCGTCGGTACAGTTTTGACTGCCATAAATATAGTTTTTGTCGGATAATCATTAAATTATCGGCTAATTCAAGAGTGTTTTTCACTTTTAATTATTGGACAAACACACTTTTAAATGAATTATTTTATAATAGAAATTGACCAGTCAACAGTGTAACACGCGTCTCACAAGGAAACGTTGCGAGGTCGATGTAAAATTAGGCGACACGTATTTTTTTATATCGGCGGAACCCGATTTTTAAGGGTTGAAAAGCACCCTCGAAAATTGGGGTGTTTTTCGTTTTTCGTCGATAACGTTTTAACGGTACGAGATATGAAAGAACTCTAAATTGCAATAATGTTTATTTTTTGGTGTACTATACATTGGAGATAAGAACGATGCAGATAACAACAAATTTCTCCGCCGCCACGTACTGCCTTTGAAGATTACAACACAATCGGAAAAGTGTTCTCACGCTTACTCATTTAGGAAACGTTTCAACGCTGTTTTTTATGGATTATACTTATTACAATAATGATAGTCATGATAAAATTGTTTGAAACAAAGAGATTTCTTACACCACGCACGAGTGATAATAGCTGCTTTGCCGCATATATCGCATGTCAGTACATTTTGTGAAAAGCAAAATTCCACCGGATTTTCGAAGTTTGGCGGTCTTTCTTCTTCGTATCGGCTTTTGTACCACGCATATTGGAACAGGTTTGTAAACCGTAGAGAAGAAAACTGGTTATGTGTAAGAGATTGTAATTTAACAATATTGTCTCTCAAATACAGAGTGACGTCGTAATTGTATAATATTACTGCATCAGAAAAGTGTTTGACGAAGTTTTTCCATACACGGAAGCCATAAACATCAAGAGGCTGTATCATTCCAGTCGTACCTGCAGGAATTACTAATTATTATATGAACTAATTGTCCACAGAACTAATGAAAGTGGTGCAATATATTTACCTGCTAGAATGGTTACAACTTTAATATATTTCCCTTGCATATCCATTTCTTTAAATGCAGTTGGACATTGACCGCTCCAAGAATCCAGAAGTATTACCGATTTTGGACCCGTATTGGGAATATATACTTCTTGGAACCATCGCTTGAAATGATTAGTCGTCAATTTTCCAGATTTCGAAGCCAATAGAAATATATTTTCGGCTCTGAACATAGTTTGTTCCACTCCAGGACCAACTTTGCCAGTAGGTTCGTTTAAAATGATCAACATAGGTACAAAAACTTGCCACTCGCAGAAACCAAAGGCTGTATAGTATAACTGTGTGTTGTTGATGTTTTCGATTGCACGACTGTCTCAACGGATTTCTGCCCTTCTTTCGCCAATGTGCGGCCTGTATGTAGCTCTAAATTGAATCCGCTCTGATCAGAATTAAATGTGTTTTCAGCCGCAACGTTGGCTATGTTGACTTTCACCATTTCTATAAATTCGATAACATTGTTTTGAAGTGTATCAGCGTTTAATAATTGTTGTCTTGTTACATATTTAGTAATCTTCCGTGACACAATTCCATGTTGGTTTTTGAATGTCCTTAGCCAAGAAGCGGATTCTTGGAAATTTACGGCTGGTATTTCTACAAATTCTCGTGCACGGAAGGCCCATCGTCGAAGATCTATATCATGGAGAGGCAGCCTTTTGTCCAAAGTATCATTAAAATTGTTTAACGTGTAGTGAGCTATCTTTGTTAACTTTTCTTTGTAGGTGCGACCCTTATTTATACTATGGGCCCACCGGCGCGACTGCGGCTCTGATCTCACCTTTTTGAATTTCGTTTGAATAGATGATAACTTTCTATTCCCATTTGCTCCGGATCTCCAGTAATCTACAGCTCTTGTCATATATTCGTAACTCAATTTTTCTATATCTTGGGCACATACATTTTCATCAATTTTTTTATTTAGGTATCGCTGTCCGTACCAATCTCCTTCACTGTCATCTTCTATTGCGGCTGCTTCATGAATTTCATTTGGTGACAGAAAATCCAAACCAGTTTCGACATCCATTTTCATAGGATGATCCATCGTTTCAATGATCATGTTTTCTAGATCCTTACTGAACTGTTTTTCCTGTTCGGTGATTGGAGTACGAGGCAAGTTCATAGCACTTATCGCTATGAATAGAAGTTGAATGACATTCACCGGATGGACCGGATGGTATATTTTTATTTGTATTTCGAACTCAAAATGTATGGCTGGCTTGTCCGTCGTAACTGCAGCAATAATGATCGTTGGTGAATTTATATGACTTGAAACCCAATTGATAAATACACACGAAAAAAATAACGACGACAGACGTTATTACGAGAACCGCTATTAATTTTTATTAAGGAGATTTCAAGGTTATCATGAGAGCTGCTCTTTGCCCCGTAGTCGCTCTTTGCGAAGATTTATTTCTTTCGTTCATTGGTTCAGCTGTTTGTGAAATTAAAGTTAAAGATAAAGATTAAATTATGCTGCGTTGTAAGCTGATACAAATGTTTGCATCATTCTGTTCATGAGTTGCAGCGATAACCCAAACACACTGTAATCTCTGCAGGTAATACCTCCGATACGGTGAGCGAAATGGAATTTCTTCGTAAATATACAATTGTAATCCAGTTGCTTTCCGAAGGACTAAGTCAGTGATTGCGAGCCTCTGCCCATATGAGTGATTTTTCACAAGTAATGACTGTGAAAACTGAAGAGTGATTTTTCACAAGTAATGCTCGAATTGTTGCAATAAACAACACGCCATTTTTTGCTGTACTCATCATTATCATCATGAACGTCTAGTAGTCGAAGAATACAACATTCTTTCCCTTCGACCTTTATTTTTATTTCGAAAACGAGAAAAATTGTATCGACTATTTTGGCTGATTGTCGTTTCTTTGTAACCCATTTTTATTTATACAAATTTTCGTCCATGCCGCACGGTAAGAACTTTAAACGTTTGCCTTTCGAGAGGATGACCATTGGGGGCGGGGGAGGGCTGGAATGTTATAGATATGCAATTGCGTTATAACACGAACATATATCGATGTGAATTTAGACCGAAATGTCAAAAAGCTAGCTGATTATACGATGCTCTCGGCAAAAAAGTCGACGGGCAGTTTCAACCCCTTAGTTGTAAGATATCGGAAAAAGAAAAAATCCGTACCCGCACTTTTTCATTCTCTACATGTATGCAAATTTACATGCCAATCGATTAAATATTCTCGGAGATACGGTTGAAAAAAATTGCATTTTTGCAATAAACAATATGAAATTTGTTGCTATCTGCATCGTTCTCATCTCCAATGTACAGTACACCAAAAAATGAACATTGTTGCAATTTGAAGTTTTTTCATATCTCGTACTGTTAAAACGTTATCGACGAAAAACGAAAAACACCCCAATTTTCGAGGGTGCTTTTCAACCCTTAAAAATCGGGTTCCGCCTATATAAAAAAATACGTGTCGCCTATTTTTACCCATTCTACAAGCATGCCAAATTTCATCGAAATCGGAGACATCAACCTCGCAACGTTTCCTTGTCAGTGGCTCCGCAGCGGTCGTGCTAGACGCTACTAGCAAATGCGACGATATACGTAAATCGAAAATTTGTTCATCCTATAAGTATAAAACGACATAAAAATGGTATCGACATATTCAGCAGGAACCAGACTGTCGATGAGATAAAAAATAATTTAACTTTTGGTAAGATATTTGGTTAAATCCGTGGTGTCATTAACTACGTCACATAATTGAGGCTACGTTGCAGTTGTTGGCCATCGACTTGTCACCTGCTGCGACATAACAAATTAATTAAATTATTAACAATGATTTAATTATTAATTGTTATTAAATTATTAAGAAATTATTAATATTTGTGGAAATCCAGTATTCAAAATATTTTATCGCTCAAGACTGCGTTGAAGATATAATAGTTGTGTACTAATTGAGTGTTTTTACTGTTTATACTTGTTTATATATATATATATATATATATTGTGACGTGATTTCTTTGAAACCGCGTCACAAGAGCAGCTACCGATGACGTGGTTTACGTGCATATGCCCGAGTCGCTACCGTGACGCGTGTTAAGGGCCTTTCTCCTCCCGTGCTCCGTTTGTTTTGTTAATTTTGTCGATTCCGTTTCCGTTCAGTTGGCGGGCGGAACTCGGTCGAGTGGCGTGGCGCTCAACGCATCGAGCAATCCCGATCGAGGGAAGCTACCAACGAGACCGCTCTGGGCAATCGGCGTACGCCCGGCTGAGATGCCAGCACCCCACGGTGTGGTGCATCGTGTTGGAGAGCGGGCCGTTTACGTTACGGGCGGAAGCTGGAGCTTTTCGCACCGCGCTTCTGAAAAGAAGCATTGCCCGCTCTTGCACGATGGCCCGGGGATGCGATCCCAGAGAATCTCACTGCTGCCATTGGAGAGAGTCACCCGGTATGTTCCCGATCCGAACTCGAGGTAACTCGGGCAGAGATGACGGCTACCGAATTAAAATATTATTTCAATAATATTTCAGCTCCCGATTCTGGCGTAAGAGATAAGTTCTCGCTCGAACCGGCGATTTCGCACGGTTGGATCCCGTGAACGTGTTGACAGTTTTTCTATTAACGCGCTCTGTCTAGCTGTCGAATAATCCCTCGCGCGCCGGCCTTGGTCGCGCAAGGTAGGGAAAATGACGAATTTTCAGGTGAGACAGTAGAGTCTCCCGAAGTGCGTCCGATTCCGCTTTTTGACGTTCTCGTGTTAATTGCCCTCTCGCTCCCGCGCGTACAACGTTTTCCTCCGCTTTTCGTGTTCGCGTTGAGTGCGTTTACGTAATAAGTTCCCGGGTGGTTAATCCATCGGTTCCGGCACTACAAAAAAAACCTGATTTGGTTTTAATAGTGACGTTACCGTCCTCGCGGAAAAGACAGATCCCGTAAGATTGAAACTACTCCCCGGTGAATCCCTACCCCTCTACCACATTCCACAGCCTGAGCGGCCGTGCAGTACCGCAACCGTCCTCCCTCGCGCCAGTGCATCCAGATTAGTCCGGTTAGACGGTTCCGGCGACAAAAAAACCGAGGAGAGCTCCAGTCTCCGAACCCGGTTAAGATTCCGGGGGAAACCAAAAATCTAGGAGGGCTCCAGCCTCCGCCTGGTGGGCCGGGTCTGATCACCCCGACCCCAGTTTATTCCGGTTGAGGCGACCGGAGAAACAAAGTCTCTGGCGCCCCGGATATTGCGGATGCACCCGCACGGGAGGAACGGCCGAAGGTGACGGTTTCCCGCACCAGATCACGATTGGAGTTCTCGTTTCGCGTAGAGAAAATATCACCCGCCACAAATGGCGCCCAACGTGGGGCCACGCCGGTGAGTAGTTGATCCCGAGGAAGTGGAACAAGGAGGGTTATAACGAGGGAAATGTGAAGGAGAAAGAAAAATAAGTTAATTATTTTTTTTATTAATTTCTCTTTTGTTTATTTCTTTTCATTCCTTTCTACTTCACTCTTTCGTTCTCGATTACATCTCCTCGCGAGATCGTTCTCGAGTGGGAATCCTGTTCCCTTTTCACCTCCCCAAGTTCCCCCTTAAAGCTACCGGAGGTGCTCTCGAAAACGGTCGGAGACGTCCAAGATTTTCGTTCGCGAAAATTACGCGGTTTCCAACTGTACGCCCGCGCTAGCCGTCGCGCTAGGCCTAGTAGGCCACGAGCGCGGGGCGAGCGGCGGGGAAGCTTTCGCGGACCGTTGACAAATAAGTTTTTCATCCGGCTCTCGAAATTATGTTTCCCTCCCCGCGTGCCCTTCCTCACGTTCCCGAGGTGCGAAAATCCGATCGATCGCCCTCATTATTACGCGATCTTTCGAACTGTCTACATCGATTTCACAACGAGTTCTCGATAACATAGAAATCAGTAAGTTCTCGTTTGAATTTTAAGATTTTCTGCTCCCGTCGTCTTCGTGCACCTTCCCTTCGATCACCTAGCGAGTGGAGAGAAAACGCTATCGCGGCAGAGTGCGCGAATTCGCGACCGTAGGGTGAAAGTCCTATGGGATTTACCGCTCTACGAAGTTTTGTGAAGTGCTACCGTTGTCACAAGAACAAAAAAAAAGTTTTGTGAAGTGCTCCCGTTGTCACCCAAAAACAAAAAAGGGGGTTTTGTGAGGTGCGCCCGTTGGTACAAAAAAAATTTTTTTTTTTGTTTTTGTATATCCAGTCCTCCCGAACAACCTGACGAAGGGTTTGTCCCGACCACCAGGTCGAGGATCACGGATTACCGTCGAGACGGATATCCAGCGTCCGGTGAGTTCCCGACGCCGTCGGAAAATATTATTTTTTTCTCCTTCGCGTGGTTCTCGTGGCTCACAGCCCTGCCGGGCCGGGCCATTTCCCGATCCCGACGATCCGAAATATTCGGATCGGGAGAAAATAATTTATTTTTAATTTTTTTAAATAAATGTTCTCCTCGCTCTCGTCCCGTCGCATTCGTCCGACGGGAGGGAATAAATTCCCCGATCCCGACGATCCGAAATATTCGGATCGGGAGAAAATAATTTTTTTTAAATTTTTTCTTGAATAAATTTTCTCCTCGCTCTCGTCCCGTCTCATTCGTCCGACGGGAGGGAATAAATTCCCCGATCCCGACGATCCGAAAAATTCCGATCGGGAGAAAATAATTATTTTTAATTTTGTTTGAATCAATTTTCTCCTCGCTCTCGTTCCGTCGCATTCGTCCGACGGGAGGGAATAAATTCCCCGATCCCGGCGATCCGAAATACTCGGATCGGGAGAAAATAATTATTTTTAATTTTTTTTGAATAAATTTTCACCTCGCTCTCGTCCCGTCCCATTCGTCCGACGGGGGGGAATAAATTCCCCGATCCCGACGATCCAAAATATTCGGATCGGGAGAAAATAATTTTTTTTTAAATTTTTTTTGAATAAATTTTCTCCTCGCTCTTGTTCCGTCGCATTCGTCCGACGGGAGGGAATAAATTCCCCGATCCCGGCGATCCGAAATATTCGGATCGGGAGAAAATAATTATTTAAAATTTTTTTTTTGAATAAATTTTCTCCTCGCTCTCGTTCCGTCGCATTCGTCCGACGGGAGGGAATAAATTCCCCGATCCCGGCGATCCGAAATATTCGGATCGGGAGAAAATAATTATTTTTATCTTTTTTTTTTGAATAAGTTTTCTCCTCACTCTCGCCCCGTCTCATTCGTCCGACGGGAGGAAGTAAAGTTCCCGATCCCGACGATCCGAACAAATCTTCGGGTCAGGAGAGAATAAAACTTTTTTAATTTTTTTTTAAGAAGTTTTCTCCCTGTTCTCACCCCGTCTAATTGTCTCCACGGAAAGGGGAGTCAAGCCCCCCTAGATCCCGTTCTCAGTCGGTACGTCGACGCCCTCCGGGTCTCCGAAGGCCACCCCCATGGCAACCGGAGGTGCGATACTGAAGGTCTCGCCACAGCTCTCGGACGCCGCTGATGATTCAGCGGATGACGTGATCCCGATCGGGGACCTGATGCTGGGTCCACAGGTGCGCACCGCCGAACGACCGATCCGAATGGATCGGATCCGGGCGGACGACGTGCGACGCCCACCTCGGCCCCGAAGCTCCTGGTGGAGCGACCCGGTGTCTGTCGCCGACAGGGACCGACGCTCCTCGGTGAGTCCGACGGGGGGTTTCCCCTCGGTCGCACCGGGTTCCCGAGGGGACGAGAGACCCCGGCCTACCGGACCAGGTCGTAGGGTCGTTACTCTGAACCGGAGTGATCTCGAGTCGTCAAGCGACGAACGGATCCCGCGTCAGGGTAGGAGGTTTTTATCTCCTCACCGAGTCCTCCCAGAGGTACGCCGATGGGAGGCCACGTTCTCGGGCCGTCAGGGTGAGGATGTAGAGGACTTCCTCTCCCTCATCGACAAAGGGCGCGACCTAGCTCGTATTCACGACGAGTATCTGCTCCAAATGCTCTCGTTCTGCCTCAAGGGCATCGCGCGGATTTGGTACCGCCAAGCCCGAGGCACGTTGTCGAGTTGGCCGGTCGCGAAAGCCGCGTTTCGCGAACGCTTCGCTGACCCCGACTACCAGATCGCCTTGCGCGAGGAGATCTCTTGCCGGACCCAAGGCGAGCCCGAGTCCGCTCTCGTGTATTTGAGTTGCATGAGCGGCCTATTCTCCCGTCTGGATCCAGCTTGGACGGAGCGGGAACACCGCAATATGCTCCCGTCCTACCGCCTGGTGATTCCGTTGCAGGACCACTGGGCGATGAAGGATCTCGAGCGTGTCGCCGCTTGTCAGGAGCAAATCCTGAAGAGCATGAGCACGTGACGCGTACCGCCGAAGCCAGAGGCCTCCCTCTGTCCGGCGTACGCATACCGCGAACCGCGGCAGGTGCCGCGCGTATCCCGCCGCCCCGGGCTGCACCTCATGCAGGACCCGATCACAATGGTTCCCAAATGGTGTCTCCTCAGAAAATGGTTTCCTCCTCTTGCGAGAAGAAAACTCCCGAGATGCTCGAAGCATTGTTGCCCCCGCGTAACAAGCGAGCTGCAGTTCCCGAAGCAGGCGCGCGCGAGCGGAGTCCCTCGCGACCTCCGCCGGCGCGCCGATCGTTCTCGAAGGCACCGAAGGGTAAGGTCCCAAGGGACCGGGCGGATAAAATCCCGTCCCCGTTACCGAGTGGCCCTGTAACGGCCACCCCAGCTACCGAGAAGCCCGACGAGCCCAGTTGCTGGAACTGCGGCAAGACGGGACATCAGCATCGAGAATGCACTGATCCCCGCCGTCGCTTCTGCTACCGTTGCGATCTGTCAGGCACGTCCACGACCCGCTGCCCCTTCTGCAACCGGGGAAACGGGCGAGGAGGCGAGTGAGAAAGTCTCCTCTGCCTCCCGAGACGGACCTCGGCGACCTTCCTTTCTCGAAAGGTTCCCGTGTAGCGACGCCACGCCAACAGGCTACCGGACGCAAGAAAAGGCGTAGGCGACAGCTACGGAGTCGAACAGCTACCGGTACGACCCTCCCAGGAGAGGATCCCTCTCTCGAGGAGGTTGTCGTAAATTCGGCTTCCGACCAGAGCGCTATTGCGTTCCGGGTGGAACCGCTTTTAAGCGGGAAACCCGTCCCAGCTCTCGTGGACTCTGGCGCGACCAAGACCTTTATCGGCCCCATTCTCATCGAATGGGTAGCAGCTCTCGGCACAGAGGCGATCAAGATCCCACCGCGATCCGTCGTGGTTGCGAATGGTCAGGTCGAGACTGTGCACCTGACTTCCCGAGTCCCTTTGATCTTAAATGGCCGTCCGGTCATGGTTCTCGCGCACCATCTGCACTCGCTCTCGGAGGATCTAATCCTAGGGTTAGATAGCTTGCGGGCAGCCCGGATGGTGGTGGATTTCTACAGTGAGTCCTGGTGGTTCCGTGACGCACCAGAGACCCTGTACACCTTCACCCCGGAAATCGGCACCCCCTGCATCATTACGTGCTGTGGGTTGTGCTCACCGGATCCCGATGAGGCGACTCGTCTTGACGAGCTCCTCAATGCTCACGTACCGCAAACCCCGGCTGAGTCGGCAGTCACCTCGCTCGTTGCTCACAGCATCGACGTGGGGGACAGCCTCCCGGTGAAGCAGCGGCTATATCCCGTTACTCCGGTCATCTGCGACATGATATGGGCGGAGGTGGATCGGATGCTCTCGACTGACATAATCGAACCGTCAAGTAGCGACTGGGCTAGCCCGGTCGTTATGGTTAAAAAACCGAACGGTAAATACCGTTTTTGCATCGATTACCGAAGGGTTAACGCAGTCACGAAGAAGGATGCTTACCCCATCCCGAACATGACTGGTATTCTCGACGAATTGAGACAGGCCAATTACATCTCGACTCTGGATCTGAGTCAGGCGTATTGGCAAGTCCCAATGGATCCCGCTTCCCGCGAGGTTACCGCTTTCGTTGTGCCAGGCTTGTTCCAATTCAAGCGAATGCCTTATGGCCTAACGAATGCTCCCGCAACGTTCCAGCGAATGCTGGATCGGCTTATCGGTGTGGAGATGTACCCACACGTTTTCGTTTACCTGGACGACATTATCATTGTCACCAGGACCTTCGAAGAACACCTAGTGTGGCTTCGGAGGGTTCTTGACAAGATCTCGGAGGCGGGGCTGGCAATCAATCGCGAGAAAAGCGAGTTTTGCTGCTCCCAAGTTTCGCTATCTCGGCTTCCTGGTAAACACCCAAGGTCTTGAGATCGATCCCGAGAAACTGGCTCCCGTGCTCGATTATCCCGCCCTGCGAAATCTCCGGCAATTGCGTCGGTTCCTTGGCATGGCGTCATGGTACCGTCGCTTCATACCGGAATTCGCGACCATCGCCGAACCTCTGACTCGCCTTACTAAAAAGGACGTCGGGTGGCGATGGGATCCCGAACAGCAAGATGCTCTCGACCAGCTGAAGCGGTGCTTGACGAGCGCACCGACGCTCGCATGCCCCGACTTCTCGCTCCCGTTCACGCTACAGACGGATGCTAGCGGAGTGGGTCTCGGTGCCGTTCTCACGCAAGTGATCGAGGGGCACGAGAGAGTTATCGCTTACGCGAGCCGCGCTCTCTCCGCCCCGGAACGGAAATATTCCGGAACGGAGCAGAAGTGCCTCACCGTGCTCTGGTCGATACGGAAATTCCATTGTTACCTAGAGGGTTACAGCTTCACTGTGATCACTGATCACAACAGCTTCAGGTGGTTACACAAACTGAAGAACCCCACTGGTCGGCTAGCCCGATGGGCATTAGAGTTGCTGGAATACAGCTTCACCATTATCCATCGAAAAGGCGCGCTGCACCATGTTCCCGACGCGCACTCGAGGATCATTGAAGGTCGGGATGACACCCTGGCGTGTATCCAAGACACTCGGGACCAATGGTACCGACGCCGGGTTCGCGACGTCGAACGGATCCCGGATAAGTTCCCGGATTGGAAGTTGGTCGAGGGCCGACTGTATTACCATCGACACTCCCACTTAGCGGATCTCGAGTTTGAGAATCTCGACGCGTGGAAGCTCGTACTTCCTCGCGAGCTTCGGCAACGCGCTCTCAGTGAGTGCCATTCGCTACCGCAAGCAGGCCACTTGGGAGTCGACAAAACGTATCAACGTCTGGCGATCGCCTACTTCTGGCCTGGTCTTTTTAAAGACGTCGTAGCTCACGTGCAGAGGTGTGACACCTGCGAGCGCTGCAAAGTCGAGCGCGAAAGCTCTCGATGACCTGGTCGTCGCCCGCTGGGGGGCGCCCAAGGTCTTGATCACGGATAATGGTACCGAGTTCGTCAAACGCGACATACGCGAGTTGACTGAGCGCGTGGGGATGCGGCATAGCACTATGCCGCCATACCATCCCCAAGCCAATCCTACCGAGCGGGTGAATCGCGTGGTGAAAACCATGATTCGCGCCTTCCTGGATGGTAATCATCGGGAATGGGACGCGCACCTGCATGAGTTCCGGTTTGCGTATAACACGGCGCATCATAGCTCTCTACAGGCTACGCCGGCGTTCGCGAACTTCGGCCGCGAACCTGCGCCAGCGACATCGCTGCACCGGGGGGCCGAGGGTGATCCCGAAATCACCCCACGTCCTCCCGAGGAGTGGGTGAGGCATATGGCTCGTCTCGACACGCTAAGGACGGCCTTCACGCACGCTCTCGATGAAGCGTTCCATAGACAATCGGAACAGTACAATCTCCACCGTCGGGATCGTACGTTCCGGGTTGGTGATCTCGTACTTCGCCGTGCGCATCGGCTCTCGTCCGCAGCCAAGCGAGTGACGGCAGCTCTCGAGCCCCCTTTTGAGGGGCCCTTTCTGATCTCGAAGCAGCTCTCGCGGGTAGTTTACGAGCTATCCGATCTCGATGGGCGATCGAAGGGAAAGGTTTCCGTGCAGGACCTCAAACCCTATCGGACCCCGTGATTCCGGGCTAATATTTTTTTTTTTGTATTCGCAGGTTGCCGGAGATGGCAGCTGACCCGGTTCCCGGAAACACCCCGCGCATCTAAGCGGGCCCCGGCGAGCTCCCGCAATATGGGCCTCTGGCCCATAGTTCTCGCGTGAAGTGGCAACACCTTCACAGCGCCCGCAATATGGGCCTCTGGCCCATAGTTCTCGCGTGAGGTGGCAACACCTTCACAGCGCCCGCAATATGGGCCTCTGGCCCATAGTTCTCGCGTGAGGTGGCAACACCTTCACAGCGCCCGCAATATGGGCCTCTTGCCCATAGTTCTCGCGTGAGGTGGCAACACCTTCACAGCTCCCGCAATATGGGCCTCTGGCCCATAGTTCTCGCGTGAGGTAACAACACCTTCACAGCTCCCGCAATATGGGCCCCTGGCCCATATTTCTCGCGTGAGGTGGCAATACCTTCACAGCTCCCGCAATATGGGCCTCTGGTCCATAGTTCTCGCGTGAGGTGGCAACACCTTCACAGGGCCTGCAATATGGGCCTCTGGCCCATAGTTCTCGCGTGAGGCGGCAACACCTTCACAACTCCCGCAATATGGGCCTCTGGCCCATAGTTCTCGCGTGAGGTGGCGGCACCTTCACAGCTCCCGTAATATGGGCCTCTGGCCCATAACTCTTGCATGAGGTAACCACGCCGTACAACTCCCGCAATCTGGGCCTCTGGCCCAGAGTTCCCGCGTGAGGCAATAAAGCCTCACAATTCCCGGGAGGTGGGCCTCTGGCCCATAGTACGCGTGGGAAAAGGGCAGCATAACGATGGATCCCCGTCATGCGAGCCCGGGCCCCGGCCTTGGCGTTCGCAGTGGCTGCCACGCCCCATCGTTCCCGCGAGTTGCCACGGATTGACTCAGGTTCCCGGCACCATCTTCACCGGAAGAGGTGGGGTCAGGTTGGAGCAGTTCTCGCAAGATTCCGGAGCCACCACCCAGACGAGGACGCTACGGCCGAGTGGTAAGCCCGTTCCGATTGGTTTTGTCCGTCCCTGATGGTGGTAAGTGTGATCTCGATTTGCTCACTGCACCACTTCTTTCTCGCGTCGCAGGGCGGTTATCCGTCCCCGGCAGGTCTCGGTCTCTTCCCCATATATTAGCTACCGAAGGGCAACGGAGAGAGACAACCATGCTACCGTTCATGCAAACAGTCTCTTGTTTGTTTTTTTGTGCGATTTTGGGTTTCTCGTGCTGTGAGGCGATTGGTCGCCCACGGTGGATCTCGATCTCTCCTACCTGAAGGCTACCGACTGTAACGGGAGAGATAGAATGTTTGCTATCGAATACGGTCAATTGTTTGGTGTTCTGGTTTTATTTCTCGCGCTGCGGGTGCTTGGTTCCCGCAGTAGGTCTCGGTCCTTCCCACCGTTCAAGCTACCGACTGCAACTTGGAAGGACAAGTATTGCTACCGTGTGTATTTCAGCTACGGCTACTGCTTAGCAGAGATCACGTAGTTCTCTGATCGTAACCACCCTTAAGGGGTGGGGAGTTGTGACGTGATTTCTTTGAAACCGTGTCACAAGAGCAGCTACCGATCACGTGGTTTACGTACATATGCCCGAATCGCTACCGTGACGCGTGTTAAGGGCCTTTCTCCTCCCGTGCTCCGTTTGTTTTGTTAAATTTGTCGATTCCGTTTCCGTTCAGTTGGCGGGCGGAACTCAGTCGAGTGGCGTGGCGCTCAACCCATCGAGCAATCCCGACCGAGGGAAGCTGCCAACGAGACCGCTCTGGGCAATCGGCGTACGCCCGGCTGAGATGCTGGCGCCCCACGGTGTGGTGCATCGTGTTGGAGAGCGGGCCGTTTACGTTACGGGCGGAAGTTGGAGCTTTTCACGCCGCGCTTCTGAAAAGAAGCATTGCCCGCTCTTGCACGATGGCCCGAGGATGCGATCCCAGAGAATCTCACTGCTACCGTTGGAGAGAGTCACCCGGTATGTTCCCGATCCGATCTCGAGGTAACTCGGGCAGAGATGACGGCTACCGAATTAAAATATTATTTCAATAATATTTCAGCTCCCGATTCTGGCGTAAGAGATAAGTTCTCGCTCGAACCGGCGATTTCGCACGGTTGGATCCCGTGAGCGTGTTGAGACACGTCGTCGAGCCCTCTCGCTCCCGCGCGTACAACGTTTTCCTCCGCTTTTCGTGTTCGCGTTGAGTGCGTTCACTTAATAAGTTCCCGGGTGGTTAATCCATCGGTTCTCGCACTACAAAAAAAAACCTTTGGTTTTAATAGTGACGTTACCGTCCTCGCGGAAAAGACAGATCCCGTAAGATTGAAACTACTCCCCGGTGAATCCCGACCCCTCTACCACATTCCACAGCCTGAGCGGCCGTGCAGTATCGCAACCGTCCTCCCCCGCGCCAGTGCATCCAGATTAGTCCGGTTAGACGGTTCCGGCGACAAAAAAACCGAGGAGAGCTCCAGTCTCCGAACCCGGTTAAGATTTCGGGGGAAACCAAAAATCTACGAGGGCTCCAGCGTCCGCCTGGTGGGCCGGGTCTTATCACCCCGACCCCAGTTTCTTCCGGTTGAGACGACCGGAGAAACAAAGTCTCTGGCACCCCGGGTATTGCGGATGCACCCGCACGGGAGGAACGGCCGAAGGTGACGGTTTCCCGCACCACATCCCGATTGGAGTTCTCGTTTCGCGTAGAGAAAATATCACCCGTCACAATATATATATATATATATATATATATATATATATATATATATATATATATATATATTAGGGTGGCCCTTGATATGGGTAAAAAAAAATTGATCGCGCCGCCCTCCAAGACAGTTCCAAATAATGAAAAAAAAAATCTACGCGAAGCTCCAGCACTGTCCGTTAAGAGGAAGGCGTGCCTGTGAGCATGAACTCAAATTTAAATATCAATTTGTCTTCATGATTGGAGAAATTTCGATTTTATGAATCTAGTTTATTGGTTAATTTTTTTTTCACTTTCCGAAACTATTGTATATTGGTATTCAATATACAGATAAAAAAATAAGGTCCTCCATACTAGATTTGATGAGCGTTCAGTTTTACCATCCTATTATTTTTGAATAATAGTTCGATTTAGCTGCTGTCGAACGCTTTTAATCACATCAAAATCAAACTTTAAATTTGCATCTTGTCAGAAAAATCTATTAAGTACGAAGGATATAAATTCATGATAAACCATTCACATCGAACTTCCGGATTGGCCAGAATTATTATTATTTTTTTTTAATTTTGTTAGAAATATTCCTTGCGTGCTGAGATACAAACATATTAATATTTCACTGAGATCAGACTTCCAGCGCTGTGGATAAAAAATGTCTTTGAAAATTACTTTCGCAAAAAATGCATAGGGACATTTTAAACTTGGCAGGATTTTAAACTTGGCGAGCTTGTTCGTTTTATTGAAAACGAAGAAATTATTTATTCGCACAAGTCATCCAATTGGTCGGAAAAAACATAATATTTAAAAAATGTACACATAAGATATCGATACTATTTCGTTCAGTACGAATTTTTTATTTAAACCACAGAAATATCGTGTTAAAAAATTGACAATTAGACTAGATTTAAAAAATCGGCATTTCTCCAATCATGAAGAAAAATTGACATTTAAATTTAAGTTCATGCTTACAGGCACGCCTTCCTCTTAACGGACAGTGCTGGGGCTTCGCGTAGGATTTTTTTTCATTATTTGAAACCGTCTTGGAGGGCGGCGCGATCAATTTTTTTTTACCCATATCAAGGGCCACCCTAATATATATATATGTGTGCGTGCATGCGTGCGTGCGTGCGTGCGTGCGTGCGTGCGTGCGTGCGTGCGTACGTGCGTGCGTGCGTGCGTGCGTGCGTGCGGGTGGGTGTGGGTGTGTGTATGTGTGCGCGTGGGCGCGCGCGCGCGCGCGCGTGTGTGTGCGTGCGTGCGTGCGTGCGTGTGTGCGTGTGTCTGTGCGTGCGTGCGTGCGTGCGTGCGTGCGTGCGTGCGTCTGTGTGTGTGTGTGTGTGTGTGTGTGTGAAATTACATATATTTCCATTTAACCGGTTTTCATGGGGATGTCACGTCCCGTAACATTCTTTTTGTTTAATATAAATATAATTATTTTCCTACGACTCTGTGCCTCGTGTCTCCGTGCGGTGTCTGGTGCGGAACGCCGACAGTAGGACCGGATGTACCCGATCGAATTCCGCTGATCGAACATCGCCTGATCCGCAGGGTTCGACCGTGGGACTCCGGGAGCAAACAAGTTTCCGTGGACGTTGCCAAAAACCCCACTAGCTTAATAGCGACCGACCTAATGTCGATTCGGTGGCGATACGTGTGAATAGTTCCGATTTGTCCACGGTTTGCTTCTGGAGTCGGAGAAAAATCCTAGTAACAGCAGTCCTCGCGGCGGTGTAATAAGTCCAGGCCTTAGACCCGGCGGACCCGCACAGAGACGTTAGTCTTTACTAGTAACATTCTAGTAACAACGGAGCTCGCGACGGTGTAATAGACCAGGCTAGCAACCCGGCGAACCCGCGCAGAGGCGTCCGTCTACTATTTACTATTTATTTTAACTTCCATTATTTTATCACCAAAATAACCTTCGAATCAGTGATAAAGGTGCGGGGCCTACGTCAAAACCCCGATCAAAATAGAGGACCCATAAGTTCAACGTGCGGTGTGCGGGAGAGAAACGCGGGGAGAATTTTCTCCGCGGAAGAGCGTGCTAGACCGAGAGTGAGACAGCGACGCGGGGGAAACTGTCCCCGCGTAAAGGCGTGATTACCCACGGAACGTTGTAAGTAGAATTAACATAATATAATAAAATATCATTTATAACCATTTACCCCTAGATCCCTTCTCCTTTAAAGAAATCATATTGAAGAACCCAAAGATAAAATAAAATCGTCCCTTCTGGACGTACCAAATTGGTGGCAGCGACGGGATACCCACCTGCACGGAAAATGACTCCCATTAAGTTGTCGAAAATTTAAATTCGTATTTCGTCGATAAATCCGTGATCTGAGTGTTGAATTTTCCGTTCTTTCCGTTTACGAATAAAAACACAATCAAAATGGTTAACGATCCTCGCGATGATAGTTCCGGGGCCGGCGCGGGATCCAGTGGTGCGGGACCAAACGGCTCGCTTAATGAAACCGTAACACCCGCCGACCTATCGGTCATACTTAGTGGCATCACCCTGACAAACAGGTTGGTGTCAATTCCGGAATTCGACGGCACATCAATTCCCCTCGGTGATTATTTACAAAACATCCAGAATGCAGCTGCCTTCGTACCCCCGTATCAAATGCCCGAATTCGTGACCGGGGTACTAAGTAGATTACGGGGTGAGGCGCGTACCTGTGTCCAAGGGCAAAGTATTCGGTCGGTTAGAGAACTAACAACCGCGTTGCAAGAGGGGTTAATTCACCGTCGAAATTTCAATTCATGTTTGGGAAGACTCTATGCGTTGAGTCTAAAACAAGGTGAAACACCCCGTGCTTATATCTCCGAATTCTCCGGCTAATGAACGTTGCTCGAAGCACCTGGAAGGAAGAATTAGGATGTGAGGCCTCTGGGATGAAGGTCGATCCGATCGCGACTCTGGCCCTTGAATCCTTCCGTCAAGCGTTACCCTCGCGACTGAATGAATTACTTTACATCGCAAAACCAAAATCTCTCAGGGAGGCGCTTGAGATGGTAGAGGATCTATCCCCCGATTCGTTAGTCGGCGCGGTAGAATCAAAGTGTGGAGAACGACCGCAGACCCCTGTCGGCGACGCCCTCGCTTTAGTCGCCAAAACCGAGGCAAAGCGAAGAGATTCACGTTCGCCTTCCCCCACGTCCTGCCCTGAATCGGAACGAGAACTGCGAATAGAGCCAGCACCGCAATTCAGTATTCCTAGTAGGTCAGAATATTTTACAAGGGGACAGTACGGCAGTCGGATTTTTGTAATTTTTCGTACTCATGGTACGCGAAGTTCAGAGCTCGAATATTAATATCCCAAAGCAGTTCGACGCCATATTCAGAAATTTTCGAGAAAATTGACCTTGAAGTTTTCGAGCGCACTCTTATCCCACAAAGATGCAACAATATTCGAACCGGGCTCGTGGCGTACCCGGTAGCGCTCGAGTCTAGTAATCGCGGGGTCGCTGGTTCATGTCTCATTTCGATTTTTTTTTTTTTTTTTTTTTTCATTTTTTTAAAATGAAAAAACGCAAGTCATATTTTTAATTATCTCTTGATTATAAACATACATTTTCAAGTATCAATATTTATAACCAACAACATTTTTAGGATGAAAATGAAAAACGTCGGGTAAGGAATTGAATACTTTATTATTCGGTCTGTATTCGTTTGTTTTATCCATCGGGTGTAATGTTACACGAGCCAGAGTGATAACCATCGTAAAAACAAGGAAAACAGTAATTTTCACGGCATCTCGCACACCGTACAAACGCTGCATTGTTACATTCGCAATTTTTTTTCAATACATCGAGCGGAAAACAAACTTCATTCACGTTCATGAAGATTTCTCTTTGGTCGCAAAGTTTCGAAGCAAACCACGCATATCTGATCATGTTATTGAAGACCGGAGAAGACAACTGATGATGAACAATAGAATAAATTTTTATGCAATCTTCTCTATCATTAATTTCACATCCTTGTTCAATCAGATAGGCGCAGTTCTGCAGACGCTTTATGAAATTTTTTACTTGGCGGTAAAAATACACGTCACAAGGTTGCACTAATGGAGTGCATTTTGGTGGAATTACCTGCACCGTGCAAGTAGGCAGACGCCTGTCATTTCGAAACACCTCATTGTACATCACGGTATCGATTTGGCCTCCCCAGGAATCGATAAATAAGAAAAAGTTTTCTTTTTTTACGTAGGGTTTCAAAACGTTGATTAAAAAATCTTTGTATAACTTTGTAGTCAATTTTCCCGATTTCGATGACGTGACCACGACGTTTCCGTATTTTTTTAGGTACTCGTCGACCGATTTTTGAACTCTGGGACCAAATGAACCTGTTGTTTCTTGTAGGCATACGAACACCAGGGGCAACAATTTTCCTGATAGGGTGACAGAGTACGGCGCAGTATAGGAATGGGTGACTTTATCGCCAGAGTTCTGTCGAACGTCGACTGGTATTGGCATCCTGAAAAAAATAGAAAAGGAATAAATTGAAAATACTATATACGAAAGTCTACATTAATTTATTATGGAAAATGAGAACAAATTTTGAATACCTGTTTGGTCTATATTAATGACGAAATCGGGACCAAAGTTTGGTATGACATCACGAGCCTGGATACGAAAATCTTCTGCAGCAGCCAGGATTTCATCCAGCGTTGCGGTTTCTCTTTCCGTTACAAACTTCGTGATTTTTCTTTGGCAAATTCGATGTCTCCATTTAAATTTCACAACCCACCTATCGGAAGCTTTGAAATCCAAATTTTCAAAATGACTCGCAGCCGATCGAGCCCACTGCTGCAAGTTCCGGGTTGTAACTTGTTGGTTGTTCTGTCGCGCTTTTTTCAAAGCGATCGTAAGTCCACGAATCGATGGTCGCGTATTTGTCTGTCATGGTTCCTCCGCTTTTTACATGCTTTTCCCATTTTGGCAATTCCTCCATGCGCTTTAAGCGGCTGCACCCGTTTTTTGCAGAACTTTTAGGCTCCATGTCGGATGTGCTCGAACTATATTGATAACTTTCCTTTTATAATCCAGCGGAATATTGTCCGTGTACGATTTCGCCCTTTTCTCCTCTGGCTCATAATTTTCAGAAGAATCTTCGTTGTCAGATGCAGATTCGTCAAAAGCGTATTCTTCGTCCAATTCATCAAGCATAATTAGTTCTTCATCCGTTACAAACTTTTTTTCGTGTAAAGTTTGTACTGTATAATGGAACAAGTCTTCTGCTAGTAACATTCCCTCTTCAGTAATTACCTCCGATGGTGTTGGTGCCACAAGATTATTTTGTGTGAGAATTTGCTCGTAATATACGAGGGCATCCTTCAATCGTAATTTTGAAACTTCACTGCACAAAGAATATTCAATATCATCTTGTGCCGTCGAAGGCCCAGGCACCTCGTCGTCTCCCACGCCCGACATTTTGATCTTTTTTTATCGAATATTCTACAAAATCGTGCACCACGCCGAAAAACAGTACTTGCTGCTCCGAAAACCAACGGTCGAATGCTACTTCAAACAGGCATTCCTTGCGGAAGACGCCGTATCCCTTCCACCCGTTCTGGAATTCCCAGAAATCTTTTGTGCACAAGCAGCTGTGCCCGCTTCGCAGGTAGTTAATCAGGACAAAGGCAAACGATGTACGCAGAACTGTTATTTACAATATCGACGGTTGCCAAAGCAAGCGTTATATTCACATATTTCAACATTTATTCTTCTATTTATATTCCTATTAATCTACAAGGGAGTTTATGTAAATATTATTACTGGATATTTTTACGTCGCCTATTTGCAATTTCAAGCAAGAGATAATCAAAAATAAGACTTGCATTTATCATTGACAATTATAATTACATATATGTGAATAAGCATAGATTTTAAGATTTTTATCCCGGGATTATTTATTTATTTTTTTATAAATAATCACCTATTGTTATATATAAATAATATATGATCATATATGAGAAAATATATAATTATGTATAACTATAATGAATTTTGTACATAAATAACTATATATGGATTTTGCCCATATATAAACATATATAGATATATTATATTAATTATATATAATAATATGTCATTATATACAACAAAAATTTATCGGGATATTTAAGTGACGGAGGTATGCGAATTAAAAAAAAATGAAAAAAAAAAAAAAAAATTCGAAGCGAGACTCCAACCAGCGACCCCGCGATTACTAGACTCGAGTGCTACCGGGTACGCCACGAGCCCGGTTCGAATATCGTTGCATCTTTGTGGGATAAGAGTGCGCTCGAAAACTTCAAAGTCAATTTTCTCGAAAATTTCTGAATATGGCGTCGAACTGCTTTGGGATATTAATATTCGAGCTCTGAACTTCGCGTACCATGAGTACGAAAAATTACAAAAATCCGACTGCCGTACTGTCCCCTCGTTAGACGCTCGAGAATATTGAAACACCGAGACGATTCGCCTGCCAGATCAAATCGACCGAGTTTGCCCGATGACCGAGGTGGATGTGAGCGACGTTATTGTTGTTTGCGCGGTTCGGGTTGCGGATGTTGCTCTTGGAACCAGCGGACCCCTACTTAATATCGAAAAGGGGGTGGCTGTAACCACCGGTACTGCTGTGCCTATACAGGTGGGTGCAATTGCTGTCCTTGGACTGTTACCGCTCAGAGATATACCCGCGGCGAGCGCTCAACATCATCGCCCGTCGCGGATCAGCGCAGTCCGCGACCCCAGAGTCCCGAGTCTTTAAACTCGAAAGGGGCTCGTCATCTGGGCACGGCGAGCCGGCCTCCTTTCCCTACCAACGAAAAACGCACAGCAAAATTTCAGGACAGACATTAAGGGGGAAATATCCTCAATCCAGCTCCAAAAAAGAGATAAAAGATTCCTCGTCAGAAACCGAGGATGAAGTAGAGTCTACGGTTGTTACACTATCTGCACCGGAGCTTGATAATGGAGTCCAGAAGTTTTATTGTGATTCTGGGTCAAGTTTAAATTTCATCAAATTTCGTGCCCTCCGTTATAACGTCACGTATGACCTCGCGAAATCGCGTGAATATGTCGGTCCTACGAATGAAAAGGCGTGGTCGTTGGGGATGGTAAAATTAACAGTAAACGATCAACCCCATACCTTTCACGTTGTCGAAGAATTCGTGACAGAAAGAAACGGACTGCTCGGTAGACCCTTCATGCGACGCGAAAAGGCCAAGCTATAGTTGCGTCATAACGCTGTCGTGATGACGACTGATCCTATTCTTCCCCGACCGTTTTTAACAATCGACTCGCCGCAAACGATCTCCGCGCCGAATAAAAAAATGTTTACTATCAAAGCTCGGACACGGAAACTCTTGGCAGTCGCAGTAACGAATCCGGACCTTCGTGAGGGTTATTGGCCACGAATCGAGACTGAACCAGGGTTATACATCGGCAACGCTCTGGTATCCCAAAAGAACAGGATATGTCATGTTCTCCCAATAAATACGTTAACTCATGACGTAGACATCGAGGTCACGCCGCAGGAAATACTGCCCTTCGAATATCATTAGGCTGATCCAACCGAGGACAGTGGTTCGTCAGACGACGAAACATTGCCGCCGCCGGATCGCATTGCGGCAGTGCTGGAAGCTTTGCGCTTGGACGGGCTGAATGACGTCGAACGTTCTCACGTCCGTCGAATCGTGGAAGAAGACCCTATGTGATTTAAATTGCCTGGCGACAAACTACCCAGTACAAGCCTCGTTACACACCGGATACCAACGGACAATGATTTGCCAGTGAATACTCGCCAATACCGATTCCCTTCCATTCATCGAGGAGAAGTCGAAACACAAATCGGCAGAAAAACTCGAGAACGGCGTAATCACACCATCGCAATCCCCGTATAATTCTCCGGTATGGATTGTGCCCAAGAAACCCGACTCTCAAGGTCGGCCGAGGGTGCGGATGGTGATAGACTTCAGGAAACTGAACGAGAAAACTATCTCCGACGTCTACCCACTACCATATATATTTGATATATTGGACCAGTTGGGCGAGGCTCAGTACTTTTCGACCTTCGATCTGGCGAGTGGTTTTCAGCAAATTCCAATGGATCCGCGTGATGGATCCAATGGATCCGCACCCGCAACTTTTCAGCGATTGATGGATAGTGTACTTCGAGGTCTCCAAGGTGCCGAATTGTTCGTTTACCTTGACGATATTGTTGTATTCGCTCGATCGTTGGAGGGACATGGTTCGTCGATTAATGGCTCGGTTGCGAGACGCAGGTCTCGTGCTTGAGCCCGACAAGTGTGAGTTTCTGAAAAGGGAGGTGTGCTATCTCGGTCATATAATTGGGCGAGATGGTTTCCGGCTCGATCCCCGAAAACTCCAGGCGGTGAAGCGCTTCCCGACCCCGAAAACGGTGAAAAATATCCGGCAGTTCCTCGGACTGGCTGGATATTTTTCTCCAGGCTGGATATTTTTCTTACTATGGGAGATTCATCATGAAATTTTCCCGTCGTGCCAAGCCGTTATCGGATCTCTAAAAGAAGGGTAAGCCGTTCGAGTGAGGAAGCGCGCAGCGACGAAGCTTCCGTGATTTGCGTAGGGCCCTTTGTACGGAACCCATACTCAATTTTCTCGAATTTAACCGATCATTTATACTTACCACGGACGCATCAGATTACGCGGTTGGGGCCGTGCTAAGTCAAGAGCACGATGGCTTTGACTTTCCAATAGCCTACTTCTCCCGCATAATTCTCCCCGCCGAGATAAATTATGGTACAACGGAGAAGGAATGTCTCGCTGTCGTAAAAGCTTTGGAGCATTTCCAGCCGTATTTATATGGCCGAAAATTTAAACTCGTCTCCGATCACGACCCTCTTAAATGGATTGACTCTATGAGTGATCCAGGAAAGAGGTTGGTACGTTGGAGACTGAGCCTCCAAAATTATAACTATGGGTTTTTCTACAAACCTGGAAAGCTAAATATCATGCGGACGCTCTTTCCCGTAAGCCATCAATAAATCCACTATCATCAGAATCGAGTGAATCGGAGGATTCGGACCGACCAACAATGGTACTCCCTATAGATAGCGGGAGACCCCGGCTGCACTCCGCCCCGAGTTAACGTCGCGTGGGGCCGATGAGTCCAAGGTACCCCGATCCTAATGCTCGGAGCTCTATCGCTCGCCGCACGCGTGGACAAACAACTGATCCAAATGCAGTACGCGGGCGACCCAATTATACAGTCTTCGGGAACAAGCTCGAGAGAGGAAGCCCGACCCATACAGTGGCTAAATCGCAGCATGGGTAAATCGCAGCATGGCTACCCCCCCCCTCCTTCCCCCGAAGCGACGAATTCTCAAACGTCGGCCACAGCTAGCCGATAAGATGCTGTGTCCACCACCCGCGGCTATAGACGTCGGGGCCCCCGGCCCTGCTAGCCCTAACGAAATTATCGTGTCGGTCGAACCTCTTCCTAGCGACACGGAGGACAGTACTCCCGTGAAAGATTTTGTTCCCGATGGAAACGAATCGGTCCACGAAGGGCTGCAACGTACCTTCGGAAAATTCGACGAGTCACTGAAACGACTCGAACAGGAATTTTGCGAAGGGCGAGAACAATCAGCCGATATGGTTGAGGTATCGCCGACTGTCCGGGAAGTCCTCAACGATTTAGATCCTATCATAGATAGAGATGACCACGTACTGAGCGAACGATTGGAGAAATTGTCTGAACGGTTCCAACGGCTTACCGAAGAGGAGCTCCTACGGAGAACTAACCTTATAGGGCCCCGTTTTTCGCGTAGGAGCGAGCGAGACAGCGATGCTGATGACAGGAATCAGGTCCCTACCTCGGAGTCAAGGGAGGCCATAATCAAAGAGATGCACTCGAGCCTTATAGGCGGCCATAAAGGCGTTACCAAGACCTATAGGCGAATTCGAGAGCGTTTTTATTGGCCTACCCTCAAAAACGACATCCAAAATTACATCCATCGTTGTAATGGTTGCCAAGAGCAGAAACTCGTTCATGCAAAGACCCGCGAACCCATGCTCTTGATCGATATACCAGCAGACACTTTTGATAGAATATCCCTTGATACCGTTGGTCCGTTGCCTATTACTCCTCACGGGAATAAGCATATACTAACGATGCAAGATAATCTATCAAAATATTGTCTTGTTGAACCAATTCCCGATCCGAAAGCGACCACCGTTGCAGAGGCAATAGTGCGTCGGCTGTACAGCCAGTTCGGAGCTCCACGGGCAATTCTAACTGACCCTGGAACCTCATTCATGAACGGGTTATTGAGGAAAACCTCCAAAATCTACAAAGTAGATCATACGACGACATCCGGTTACCGTCCCCAAACTAACGGTGCGTTGGAACGGAGTCATATCGTTCCAACAGAATATATCAAGCACTCCGCGGTCCGATACGACGATTGGCACCGTTTACTGCCCTTCTCCGAGGTTTCCTACAATACAAGCGTTCACGAGGCGACAAATTTTACGCCTCATGAGGTTGCGTATGGAAAAACAGCCCGACAGCCTAGCGAATTTCCGACCCAAGACCGTCTAGCTACAAGTAGTTCGTTCCTTGTTCAGCTCATAAAGCGACAAAATTAAATTCGAGAGATGGCCGGGGAATCCCTGAATCGAGCTAAAGAAACGCTCTAAACTATACTGTGACCGTAAAGGCCGGCCCTTTCAGGGAAAAATCGGAGATCAGGTATAAGTTTTAAAAGAACCCCGGAAAGGAAAATTCGACACGCAATATCACGGTCCCTATAAAATAAGATCGATTACCGATAGGAATAATGTCGTCCTTGAGACTGAAAGAGGTGAACGGTTCGCTAAACATATTGATAAAATCAAATTAGCCTACCTCTAGTTAGTTTCAACGGTATGTAACCGGCGGATATCCATCTCGGTCAAGGAGAGCGATCTCTCCCTTTACTCGTTATTCGGACAGTCCATGTTATATTAGGACAAGTTGCCCTGTTTCGAGCCTAACCTTGCGGAAAATTGCTCAAGATGGGCTTGAGAGTGCGATTCGCGATTATAAATCATGACTCGTTATTAAGTGAAAAAAATAATACAAACGTGAAATATTCAGTTAAAATTAAGAGAAATAATCCCAAGTTGAAAAAGACGGTGAATCCATTATGAACTATTTGAAAAGCAAAATTGTTCGGGTTTCCAAACATTATTATCAATTATACGATTAGAATGTTGTCAGGGTGAAAAGAGCGAGATTGCGTAAATTCTAAGTCATTGGGCGTCTGACTGAGGAGACGCGCGAGATCGCTGAAATGGGAGAACATCGCCTTCTCTTTCCTTACGTGTGTGAAAAATATTCATGATTACTTACTCGTTTGGTGCAAATGAAATGGAATGGGTGAAATCCAATTGCTTCTGCTGGTGAATCAGTGTAGGAATTCGTGATGGCCAGGCAGTTAAGATGTAGAAATGCAGTCTTAGACTCTTGATCCGTTTTCTTTTATTTTACTCTTTTTTTCACAGTTTTCACAGTTTTCACATTAAACTGACTTTTACTACGACTGTGATTACACTAATTATAGAAAGATGAACGACGACTAATTTCTTGCTTCAAAGAAAAATCGACGGAGACTCGAAGTAACGAACGAAGTAATTTGATAAAAAAAAATGTTAGGAGACTTTCCTCCAATTACGGTTATAGAAGACTCAACAGGAACTGACTACTCGGGATTCGGTTGGCCGACTGACTTAAAGATTTTTCTTTTTCACGACGTAAGAATTAGACGATACAGATTTTAAGAGAGTAGGGGCACTCACTGTTGGTGATGCGTCTCTTGTGGATTGGAGAATAGTGCATAAAACACAGGTCGTCTCACATGATTCGTTAAATGACAGAGGGGGAATAATTTGGGAAATTTCTGATTGGGCAAGGGCTACGATCGATGCTGCATTACTAAGAATTGGGTCTGTGTTCGAGATCTCGAAAATACTGAGAAGGGAGAATAGAGAGGTATTGTGCGCGGCGAAGTGCCCGTGGTTCGGGCCTTGTCGATTATACGACCGGATATTTTGTTTATCAACAGCCGGAGTTTTCGTGCTATCGTTTCGAGTCACCATGTAGGCTCATATTTATCATTTAATAAATTTTACAGTAAGGTAAATACATGAACGCTTTTTGGTGAGAAACTGCGCGTGGTCTTTCTATGTAATTAGACGATAGTCCGACTCGCAACCGTGGCTCTCAAAACCCTGATACATCGCCCTGAGTGTCGTTCTCAAACTTTCGTCATATTGTTTGAAAGTATTTGCACTATAATAGTATGCATAAAAATAATTTTCTTCGAAACATTTTATATAAATATAATTGAATGCGCACGTAAAAAAAAAATAAAATAGAAGAATTGATCGTTACGATTAAATAATCACGAGTGACCTGACCCCTGCGGATATTCATCTCAAATTCCTTTGTTTTCAACCCACTAGATAATAGGTTTGATTAAATCAGACTTCCGAGATCTACAACATCTTTTCATTTCCTTTCAATAGAAAAGGGAACCACTGACCACGAGGAAATTCTTAACGCCGTCACTTGGAGTACGTTTCCCCCTTGCACGCTCCGTCCTTTCCTTCGGCTGGCGTATGTCATTTCGATCCCGCTCTAAATTTTGTTGACGGGCCATACTCTTGATGACAGACGCCGGTCGTATTAACTCGGCCGTCCCCGTACGCCAGCCAGGCAGAGAATTTTCAGCAAAGGTTTCTTTTATTAGTGACAAGGATCGTATTGTCTAGCAATGATTTCTTCTGCTTCGACATCTTGCCTCCCCAGCGGAAATCCATTAACGATCGACGAAGTCTGATGGTCTAATCCTCAAATTGGTCTATTTTCCTTCTATTTGTTGGGAAACTTGTAAAATATTGCGAATTCGAAAGTCGATTTGAATCCCAAAAATCGCGGGACATTACAATATATTATCGCCATTATGTGGCTCCTTGTCTTCGCGGGCCGTGGAATGACCAATTCAACACCCAGGAACCCTTGCGTCGCCAACAACTCGAAGATAACGACGAGCTACAAATGCCGGTGCAATTACAACGCGCTGATTGGAGACTTATACTAGTCATCCACCTTGTCGAATTCATCGCCTCCTTCCCTAAGGACGACGGAACCTGTCACAAATTCAAACAGAATGCCTCAAATATAACTCCGAGGCGGGTTGTGAAGGGCTGCTGCGTAGACCCCATATAATATCGAGGCTACGGCGCGGCCACGAGCTAGCTACTCATCGATGTAGTAGGTGTAGGGGAGGAAACATTCTTCTACGAGCCAAGAGTAACGCTTAAAATATCCGTGTCATAGGCGAGCATAAAAGAGACCGAGAGAAACAGCACTTTCTTACTCTGGCCAGCTTCGCAAGCCAAGCGGGAATAATATTTTTATTCCCTTGGCTTTATAACATTTGAATTGGTTGTGCTCGCGAAGAAAGAGCTCTCGTCCAGCCGAATGGAACTCGCACGAGCATTTGGCCCGAGAAAATTCTCAAGAAGGCTACGCGAGGCGACCCTCTTTCCTGCCCCGTCCCTAGTCAAGGATTACTTGTCGCCTAACGAAGCAAGGGATGGGAAAAGAGGGGGCAAGCTGCGGAAGGACTGCTCGGTCAAGGAACATTGAATAATCTTCTGCAGCCCGTCGCAACAATGAGGTGGAAAAAAAATAATCTCCCGATATCTCCGCTGCGAAGAATGGCCGTCGTGCGCGAAAGATCTTCGGCAGTGCACGGACTTAATAGTGTGCGTCAACGAATTTGCCCGCGCACGAGCCGCGAATGACCTACCCCCGTGGTGCCCCGTGTGCGGGGTGCCGATTGAAGAGACGGAAGAGGACTGCCATTCCCCTCCCCACGCCTGCGAGTGTTACGTGAAAATTCCGAAAGTCGGTGTGCACACACGTTAAGTCCGGAGGTGGAGCGTTACCTCGGGCTCACGGTCAGGACTACGCGCAGGACTAACAACGTTCCCCCGTCGACCCCATCGCCAATCTCGAACCCGACAGTCACGCAAGGTCGGGCGATCGAGATAACGCAGACCCAAAAGGGGGCTGCGGTTTCGACGCGAAAAATCGGGATGGTTCGCGACCCGCGCTATCTCGGAGACGAAATCCCGACGGAATCATCAGGCAGGAAGGAGACGGTGGTGAGAGCCCTCGACCCGGGAACCAAGGCGCGCCCCGAAAACGTCGTCGTTGCTCCCTCTCGCGACTCATGCCCGATTTGCGCACTTACGATCCCAGGAACGAAGTTCGCGGCCCACGCGGGAAGCCTGTCACGTTGGGAGAAGAACGGTATGCTTACGGAAGCTCCGAACGCGGCCGTCGCCTGGTCCACCGCAGCCGTTCAACCACTGGCGGGGACGTGGGCAAATAAGACTCGCCCTCGTAATCCGCCGATAACGACTTGTGCCGCAGCCGATTCAGGCAAGTGGGACGCAAAGGGTCCTGCCCGTCATCGAAACCCCAGCACCACCGCACGACAGTCTTCTCGACAGCAGAGATTGGCGAATTTAGGGGAGTTGGTCCAAGCGGCCGCTGCTCAACCCGGAATGAGAAATCAACGGGAAAAGCTCGGAGAGTTAGTGACCTAGTGAAAAATTCCCTAGTGAAATTCTTAGTGAACAAAAATCCCGCGCTAGAACGGTTCGACAAGGACGTCCATCTCCCTAAGGGGGGGGGGGGTTGTCAGGTCCCGTAACATTTTTTTTTGGTTTAATATAAATATAATTATTTTCCTACGACTCTGTGCCTCGTGACTCTGTGCGGTGTCCGGGGCGAAACGCCGACAGTAGGACCGGATGTACCCGATCGAATTCCGCTGATCGAGCATCGCCTGATCCGCAGGGTTCGACCGTGGGACTCCGGGAGCGAACAAGTTTCCGTGGACGTTGCCAAAAACCCCACCAGGCTAATAGCGACTGCGCTAACGTCGGTCCGGTGGCGGTATGTATGAATAGTTCCGATTTGTCCACGGTTCGCTCCTGGAGTCGGAGAAAACTCCTAGTAACAGCAGTCCTCGCGGCGGTGTAATAAGTACAGGCCTTAGACCCGGCGGACCCGCAGAGAGACGTCAGTCTTTACTAGTAACATCCTAGTAACAACGGCGCTCGCGGCGGTGTAATAAGTCCAGGCTAGCAACCCGCCGGACCCGCACAGAGTCTACTATTTACTAATTATTTTAACTTTCATTATTTCATCACCAAAATAACCTTCGAATCAGTGATAAAGGTGCGGGGCCTACGATAAAACCCCGATCAAAATAGAGGACCCATAAGTTCAACGTGCGGTGTGCGGGAGAGAAACGCGGGGAGAATTTTCTCCGCGGAAGAGCGTGCTAGACCGAGAGTGAGACAGCGACGCGGGGGAAACTGTCCCCGCGTAAAGGCGTGATTACCCACGGAACGTTGTAAGTAGAATTAACATAATATAATAAAATATCATTTATAATCATTTACCCCTAGATAGCATTCGTTAGAATTTTTTTCCCCACTACCATTTCCACAGGAGAGTTTGCCGGGCCCGTATGGGACGTGCGGCTATCCCTTCTACTTTAAAGAAATTATATTGAAGAACCCAAAGGTAAAATAAAATCGTCCCTTCTGGACGTAACAGGGATATTCGGAAGGGTCAGGAAGTGGGTACGCATAGGTATCATGAATTATGCCAAGGGGATCATAAATCGGGTATACGTAGGGGTCACACACTACGACATGAATGTTTCTCTAGTGTCAGGAACCCCGGCAGCAGAGAAGCGATATGAAAGCAATTATTATATTAATAAATATTAATTATTTAGCTTGTTTAATAGGTGAATCTCATTCAAGGGGCACGTGTTAAAACCTTCACTATTCATTTTAGCTATATCGCGCGTCAATGAATAGTAAAAATCCGACACCGCTGCTCTTAAAGTGTCAGTAACCCAAACAAACTGCATCAAGGGTATCAGGAACCCCGGCAGCAGAGAAGCGATATTAAAGCAATTATTATATTAATAAATATTAATTATTTCACTTGTTTAATAGGTGAATCTCATTCAAGGGGCACGTGTTAAAACCTTTACTATTCATTTTAGCTATATCGCGCGTCAATGAATAGTAAAAATCCGACACCGCTGCTCTTAAAGTGTCAGTAACTGGGCCGCTTACCTTATTCATTTTTTTTCTTCAATGAACCTGTAAAAAATGCATACGAGGTATAGATTTATTCTGTATATGCTAATTTTTTAAAATATATAATTAAAGGGCAAAATTATGCATTTTAATATTTTTATTACGTAGAGTAGAAAAACTTTTGTGTTACTACCAACTTGAAAAACTATAACATTATCGATGATTATTATGAAAAAGCTACGACAACGAATGTTTTATACAATTCGCAATGAAATGTTGAGTAATTGATAATTATGCGTATTCATATTCACGTCACGAGATTATTGGCCCATGGTTTACGATGGGCAAGATGAGGATTTTTTTCTAAATGTTTACAAAGGTTTAGTTTGCGTTAATAAGTTATTGGAAATGGTTTATCTTGGTGCTGAATAAGAAAAAAAATTACATAACATTTAGTCTAAAAGTCTTGCCCATCTAACCGCACGTTAAATTACATACGTTACACTATTTTTTATCTCTGGTGTTTGGTGGTGAAAAAAGTTCAGAAAATGTGTAAAGACTCAGAATAGTCTAAAAAATAACATGTATTTTTTATTAAATTTAACCTTGGATTGTGGCTAACGCTCCAACCTCTTTACATGGAAATATATGTAATTTCACACACACACGCACGCACGCACGCACGCACGCACGCACGCACGCACGCACGCACGCACACACACACACACACACACACACACACACACACACACACACACACACACACACACACATCTATATTATGACGGGTATTGCGTGTTACTGTTGGCGGTGGGAGGGGAAGGGGGTATTAATAAATTCTCAATTTCGGAAATAATATTGAAATGTGATTTAATTTACAAACAGAAACGGATTAGGCTCGATACGAAAAAAAAGAATTTAATTGATTAATTGCAAAAAAAAGTTTAGTTGACGCAAGGCTCTATATAATAAATTGACTAATTAATACTCCTATAATTTTGACTCGAATTAACGGGTTACTGGATACGCGAAGTCCTTACTCGATTTCTCGACCAGTTCGAATATTTTTCATGTTACAAATTCACTCTAATTTTGGGCGCCAGCAGTTCTCGGGCAACGCGGCCGACCGCGTACGCAAGGTATCAACAAACAAAAAAAAAACCAAAACAAACGCTAGCTCGCATGAGACTCGATCTAAACGTTACGGGACATCTTGGGGTATCGGGGACAGACGGGGTTCTACGAACGCAATGGCCTCTTATTTTCCGGACCACGACTATTTTAACCTATTCTAGAAAACACAAATTAATAATGAACAATGGAAGAGACGGAAAAACACTAATTGTTCGATCTAACGTTTCGCAATGTCTTCTCGCGAAAGGTGTAATTCGATTCGGCCGACGGCCGTGGCCACGCCAAGCCTGGCCGCGGCTACGCGCATACAAGGGAAAATATTTCGAGAGACAACGGGGATCCACCACGGCACCTTTTTACAAATCATACTGATCCTTAATTTTTCACGACTTGGACAAATTATTCTAAATTACTCGTATTAACTTTACGGAATTATTACTAAATTTACAGGACTTTTCTTTCGGAATTATTACAATTTTACAATAATTTTTTGCGGCGACGCGCACGGAAGAGAGACGTCGAGTTGGGGATTCACACGGGGAGGGGTGAAAGGGAATGATTCTAAAGTCGCCCGAGCGACACATTTTTCCGGACAGACTCAACTAGCTTTTCGCTAGCCGCTCTCGCACAGTAAGAAAGGAGAAAAGACTTACATGTGCCGAAGAGATGATCCTTCGATCAACCCAGCAGAGATCCGTTCTCTCGATTCTCCATTACTCTCTCTCTCTCTCTTTCTCTCTTTCTCTCTTTCTCACGCCGGGGCTGGCGATCCATCTCGTCCTTCGCTGACCACGCTCGGAGACTTAATGCTCGACCACGCCAGCCGGCTTCCTCGTCTCGCCCAATCCCGTGCTAGATGACGGACCTCCGAATGATTTTCGTCCTCGATCCTCGTCGCTCGCCCGTCCGGTCGATATCCTCAATAGCTCTTGTCTCTCCCGCGTCGCTGAACGCCCCAGTCGGTACGGCGCTCGCCAGCCATACCGCGCGAGAGCTGCAATCTCTCCTGCCGCGCGGTAGGCCGGAGACTCGGGAGATGGTAGCCAGATGCCCTCGGACGGCCAGTCCACTTTCTGCGTCGTTGGGAAATGGCGTTGCTGATCTTCTGAGTTGACGGCCCGGCCGACGTGGCCCCAGTCGATAGCCCACGTGGTCGTTTCGCGATCGAGATAAGGGGGTGCGGAAAGGCCGGGGAGGGGGGGATAGTGTCGCGGATTCTATACAATAAAACACTTAAAACTAGCTTAAAATTAACAAATAAATTTTTCCGTAAAGGTGCGTGGCGGAGATTAAGCCCGATCGTGGTCACACGGGCTTTTTCTCAAACTTCCTTGTGACGCAATGTCACAATATATATATATATATATATATATATATATATATATATATTCTCAAACTTCCTTGTGACGCAATGTCACAATATATATATATATATATATATATATATAAGTATAAACAGTAAAAAAGATTCAATTAGTGCACAACTATTTTATTTTCTGTGCATATGTATTTCATAAAGTATTTTATACCCTTCTGCTGGAGATAGAATCAATAAATCAGCTGCCTCCGCAGTCTTCATTCTCTCTTCAACGGAGTCTTGAGGGATAAACTTTTTTTCCCCCTATCAACATTCACAATTATTAACATATATATTATAAACATTAAACAACGCAAAAAAAATATCAGCAGCATTAAGCAAGAAAATATTTTGAGTACTAGATTTCCACAAATTTTAATAATTTATTAATAATTTAATAATAATTAATAATTAAATCATTGTTAATAATTTAATTAATTTGTTATGTCACGGCAAATTAGAATAAATAAACAAAAAATGGTTCGACGCAGCAGGTGACAAGTCGAGGGTCAACAACTGCAACATAGCCTCAATTATGTGACGTAGTTATTGACACCACGGATTTAATCAAATATCTAACCGAAAGTTAAATTATTTTTTATCTCATCGACAGTCTGGTTCCTGCTAAATATGTCGATACCATTTTTATGTCGTTTTATACTTACAAGACGAACACATTTCCGATTTACGTAGATCGTCGCACTTGCTATCAGCGTCTAGCACGGCCGCTGCGGAGCCACTGAGACGTGTGTTACACAATTCACTGGTCAAATTCTATTATAAAATATTTCATAAGAAAAGTGCGTTTGTCCAATAATTAAAAGTGGAAAACGCTCTTTAATTAGCCGATAATTTAATTATTATTCGACAAAAACTATATTTATGGCAGTCAAAACTTTGCCGACGGGATCACAATCTGAGACAGGGTCAGAAACAGGGCCGTTTACCTTAAACTGCGATTTGACTCATCTGAAGTGCTCCAACCTCCTTAACCCGTTTTCATGGGGAATTCGGAAGGGTCAGGAAGTGGGTACGCATAGGTGTCATGAATTGTGCCAAGGGGGTCATAAATGGGGTGCACCTAGAGGTCACAATCTGCGTCAAGGGGGTCATGAATCGGGTATACATAGAGGTCACAAACTACGACATGGATGTTTGTCTTGTGTCAGGAACCCTGGCAGCAGCGAAGCGATATTAAAACAATTATTATATCAATAAATATTGATTATTTCACTTGCTTAATAGGTGAATCTCATTCAGGGGGCCTTAACGCACAGGTTACAACCTTTACTTTTATTTTAGCTATATCACGCGTCAATGAATAGTAAAAATCCGACACCGCTACTCTTAAAGTGTCAGTAACTGGGCGGTTTACCTTACTCGTTGGGCTGAAGTTGGAGAAAAGAAGGGTTTCTTCCCATTAGAAAGAGAAATTCTGATACGCTGATACAAAATTAGCGATTTTGTATCAGCGTCACATAATTTCCTTCCGCCGGCTTTCCGATACGATCTTTGTCTTCGACGTCAAACTCACCGTTCTTAAACTTTTGAAACCACTCATGACAACTTCTGTCACTTAAAGCAGCCTCACCATATGCTTCTACAAGCAATCGATGCGCCTCAACTGCAGATTTCTTCAAATGAAAGAAGTAAATAAAAAATTCCGGCAAATGACGCTTATTCGGCTCGAAACTCGACATTGTTGCACGAAAAAAATTATGTAATGCTAATACAAAATCACTAATATTTTAACATTACGGCTTTTTCCAGATGTCCAACCTTACGATACGACGTTCTACAATTGTAAGCATAACCTCCTAGTAAGACCATCTTTTGTCAAACGGCGAAGACTTATTTGTACTACCAATATTATTTTTAAAGTGCAGCAGAATGCTTTATAAGTAACGCAAGCAACAATGTTTTCGAGGGAATTTTTTTATTACCTGGTTTACTTTATTTTGTTTAAAGTTTTCAAAAGAGTACGATTTATTATAGATTTTTTCTGAAATTCAATTTATTTCTGCAAGAGATGTTTAAACGGAAACAATGACATTTTTACAGGCTTCCATTCTTTGAACAGAGCCCAAAAAGATTGACGACAGCAATTGTTTATGTTTATGTTTATGTTTATGTTTGCTACAATTTCTTGAAAGGTGTACAATTATGCCTATATATGAAAGTGTAATCATGACCTCGTAAAAAACCCACCTCGAAATTCGATGAATTGTCGTATTGCTTACAATTAGTCAAACCTTTTTGAAGGCAACTATTCTCACACAATGTTTTTGATCGTCTAAAATCCATGCTCATGCTTTCAGTGAATGTTTTGTGGAAATTTTATTTGAGTACAATGTTGCTTTCCGATACAGGTTTGTGTACAGAAGTAGGATCTTTAGACTCACGTACTACGATCCTCTCTAACTCTTCTACCGATTGCTTCGAAGTTTCAATTTGGAATACGACATGAATCTTTCTGTTAAGGGCATTTATAAAGTGAACACATCCTCACCAATTTTCAAACATAAAATTGATGAGTGCGTTATGATGCCTTCGTTAGTATTAACAAAAAATGAATCTTGAGAAAATATCTGTATTTTATATTTACTAGAAAGTAGTACTACTATGAGTGGTTTAACCCAGGTCCTCTTGGGAGGGTGCCGGGCAGGGTATCTAGCGGAGAGGAACGTCACCCGGCGAGGTAAAAGTGGGGGAGGTGCTGATAAGATGAGGAGGCCGTTGGGAGGGTAGGAAATGCCGGCGGCCGGTATTGATCGATTTATTTTCATGTTTTTATTTAAGACGGAGTGACACCCAAAGCAAACCTTGGACGCAGCCCCGGATCGTGCCGGTAGGCAGAACTCTTTCGAGCTACCGCTACCTACCGGTAGATATCACAGTGCGTGTTCGTTCCGACCGTACGCGGCGACGGGGTCACGCACCTTGCGTCGAGGCATACATTGTTATGCCTTCACGAAAAGTGTGTGTGCGTGTGCCTCAGTTTGAATTCGCTACGTCGGGCGCACACGGTTGAACGTTGTTTTTTTCCGCATGCTGTCCCATCGCTGCGAATACACACTTCATGTGGGTATATATACACGTGTATACCAACACGCTGACCCACGATCAGTGTCGACGAAGAATTTGGCTCTCTTTGTCAGTGCCAACTTCGCACGAATTTCGAGATTATAGAGAATCTCAACATCGCAGCGAAAGTTCTTGCTGGTGGCCTGAGCTTTTGTACTGCGAGATCATTGTTAAGAATGCATTATTTTAACGAATTACAATATTTTTTACAATATTCATCATCTCACGATTCGAGCAGAATCGAATGCCGCAGCAAAGACAATGCTGATGACGCGCTACAAAAAACAGCGGTAAAATAAGTCATATTCAAATGTTCATATAATGAATTGTTTTAATAACTATACATTTTTCTGGATCACGGTTGGGTTCGTAGATACAAAAGGTCTCACTTCTCTCAGCCAATATGACTGGTAATGACACACTGCAAACTGCAGCGGTAAAAGTAATGCAAAAATAATTGTGTAAACAATTATTAATGAAGTTTTTCGCGACCACAATTATTATCGGTAGGTGCCGTACCGTCTATACTTCTTATGTTAGTTTACAGGGTGGACCATTTAACGTGACCACGCCAAATATCTCCGTTGCCTCTAGAGTGCCGAAAAAATGTCAGGATGCAATTCGATTCATTTCGAAGGGCTGATACAGTGGTGAAAAATTCATTTTTGTCAAGGTCATAGTTTTTGCGTGCTCAAGGTCATATGTTGCGAAATGGCACCTCTGTACCTCGGCACAGCCATATGACCGAGCCGATTCGCGAACTCCGCGCTGCTCGGCGTGAGTGACGAGCCCCACAGCTCCCATTGGCGTCACGAAGGACTCGAGCAATGGAGGCGGGAAGGAGCCGACGAGAGCGCTCAAACGTTGGAGTATTTCGACTGGATTCCTCTTCGGGACCTTTTCTCGTCCATGGTGATCGAGAGTGCGGAGCTGTCGAGTGTCGAGAAAATGCATTATTTGCGGGCCAGTGTCTCGGCAGAAGCGGCTCGGCCGATCGCTAACCTCCCCTTGGCTGCCCAAATAGGGTTTTACAATCGGCACAGTAATGGCCCACGCGTGGTTGCCAGAGAACAAACGATGGCGCGGTAATGACTATGTAAACGGGCCAGATCCGCACCGTGCATGGTTGGTAATGGTAAACCATGAATGGCTGCTAAGACTTGGCCAACTATCATAAGCCCATATTGGCCCAGCAACGGCTGCCGCATCTTGTGCCGGAAATGAAAAACAAAAAAATTGAAAAATTATGAATATAAAAATTCTAGTAGTATCTTTTTTTTTTGTTTTCTTATGCTTCCATGTACATAGAATAATTGCATCAAAAACGCTTTCTGCATTGTTCAAGTTTTTACCTTTCATCGGGATCGAACCTGCGTCTTTCGTTCTAGTGTCGAGCGCCCTACCCACTTAGCCATTCTAACACTTACAGAATCCATCGTTTGTTCGTTCCTTACTTTTATGCCGATAATTTTATTCGTGACATTAAAGTTTACCGACAATTTTTTTGCCCATTTAGACTGTAAAAATAACTCGCTCGTTTTGGGTGAAGTTCCGAAAAGCATACTCCTCTGACCGAGCTGAAATTTTACACCGAACTTCCTCTCATTATCCTAAGAGAAACCGTTAACGGATTTTTGACGACTAGCAATAGTTTCGATATATTGCATTGTAAAGTTTATTATTTCACGCCATACGAGCATATCTATATATCCGATAGATACCCCCCACTCCTCCGGTCTCGCTCCTTCCTGACAAACAGTGCTCGCCCGTACGTGCATATCACTTGCCATGTGGGATGGGTTTGTTTGGGTTTCTTTAATATAGTAGAAGCGCAGTACAATGAATAAATTTCAATATACGATATATCGAAAACTATTGCTAATCGCCAATATCCTTTTAAAGCTTCTCTTAAAATATTGAAAAAAGGTCGGTGCAACATATCAGCTTAATCAGTGGGATATGCTTTTCGAAAGCTTATCCCTTCTTTTTACGTGTTACAGTTTAACGACCTGCATTTGCAAAACGCCCAAAAACAAACCATCAATGGCTGGAATAGATCTGGCACGCCGTTCATCCGCCTACGATACCCCAACGCTGATCGCCATATTATCGGTGCGATGGTATTGGCCCACTAATGGCTGGCATAGATCTGGCAAGCCGTTTATCCGCCTACGATACCTCAATGCTGATCGCCATATTATTGGTGCAATAGTATTGGTCTACGAATAACTGGCATAGATCTGGGAAGCCGTTCACCCGCCTACAGTACCCCAATCCTGGTCGACGAATTATTGGCCGATTATTAGCAAAACGTTTAATGGCTGAATGCTGGCATTTTTGTTACGACAGGCGACCATATATGGGTGGGGGACTCCTTCGTGTCGGCTTGGTCCATCCGCATGTCAATCACGGCTCACATACTGGCTCGTTTGACTAATACCCTTCCCTCGTTCCAGTCTCGTTGTTCGTCCTGGTCTGATCTTTCAGGGTTGCACCTTGCTGATCCGGATTACTTTACCCCGGGTCCTATCGATCTCATCTTAGGTGCAGACGTGTACAGACGCCTCCTGGAACCGTCCCTCCTCAAAGGTTCGGGACCCGAACCCATTACCCAACGGACCATCTTCAGCTGGATTGTCCTCGCTCCCGCTAAGACCTTTCCGCCGGCCACGCCCACATCTCGCATGTCGTGGTGGACTACGATACTCAGGGCCTTCGACAACTTCTTACGCGGTTTTGGGTCCAGGAAGAGGTACCCTCGGCCTTCCACTCACAGCTCAGCACGGAACTGCCTGCGAACGACACTTCGTGTCCACCTTCTCTCGGGACAACTCCGGGTGGTATACCGTCTGCTTACCTGTCATCATCTCAGTGAGTCAACTCGGTGCGTCGAGAGTAGGCGCTCAACGGAGTCTCGAACGGATTCTCCGAAGGTTCTCGCGCGATGAGCGGTACAACGCTGTTCACACTGAATTCCTCACCGAGTACGAGCAGTTCAAACACATGCGGCGAGTCCCAACGGGGAGCGTGGAGCCCTTAATGGCCTGGTGCCTCCCATATTGCGGTGTTCTTCGAGAGGACTGTCTCACAACCGAGTTGCGGGTGGTCTTTCACGGATCCAACATTACCAGCTCGGAAATGTCGCTGAACGACCTCTTGTACACCGGGGCTCGGCTTTAGGCCGACATCTTGGAGGTTCTCCTCATTATTCGACGGCACCGGTTCCTCCTTGCCGTCACAAAGATGTTCCGGCAGATCATCGTTCATACCGAGGACTGGAATATTCAGCGGATTCTCTGGGTAGATTTTCATGGTACGCCAGTGCCGTATCATCTGACTACGGTTACCTACGGCACACGGTCAGCTCCTTTCCTCGCAGCGCGGGTCCTCCAGCAACTGGAATCCCGCTGGTCCAGCGCCTGGACCAGTACCTGGAGTCCAGGTGCTGGATGAGGAAGAAAGGTTTCCGTTAGCGATACCGATTTTCGACCGGGAGAGGTACGTAGAGGACCTCTACGGCGGAGCGGACACTCCCGATGATCTCAAGGCCATCTCTCGCTAGCTCGTGGGGATCTGCACAACTGGCGGTTTCCCGTTGTCAAAATGGCAGAGCAACCACCCGCGGCTGCTATCGGCCCTTTCCATCGGCGGAATCTAGATTAGCACCCACTCCTTCGAGGAACTCTCCTCGAAAATATTGGGTTTGATCTTGCATTTTCTGGCAGACGAATTCCGGTTCTCTGCTCAGATCTCGCATCGTGCCAGGATTTCGAAACGGACCATCCTCTCGAAAGTGGCCCCCAGCTCCACCCTCTCGGATTCCTGGCCCCGCTAGTGGTCAGAGCCACGATGCTCTTACAGGAGTTGTGGCTCTACAAGCTCGGTTCCGACGATCCGCTTCCTCTTCGGATTACTCAACAGTGGCTCAACTTCCGAGCGGAGCTCCAAGGACTGGCGTCGCTCTCGATTCTCGGTGGCTCTTCTCATCGGTGGTGGTGGAGATCTATGGCTTATCGGACGCCTCATTACTAGCCGTAGCTGCTGTAGTATACGTCGCGGTGCGTAACGTCGACTCAGACTCGTCGGTCACATTAGTCTGTGCCAAGACCAAGGTTGCTCCTCTCAAGCAGCTCACCGTTCCCAGGTTAGAGGTCTCAGCGGCGCTCCTCCTGGCGCGGCTCGTTCGTCATGTCCAACTTACACTTGGCGAACGTACCGACCTACCTCTCGACAGATTCTTCGGTCACCTTCACCTGGACCAGTAACCATCCTTCGCGATGGAGGGATTACGTGCGGAATCGAGTCGCCAGCATCCAGGAGCTGCTTCCGCAAGGGCAGTGGCGCTTCGTCCCCGGGAAGGACAACTCAGCAGATTGCGCGTCTCGCGGTCTCTCGTCTGCTCACCTGTCGGCTCACGTCTTGGGGTGGAACGGCCTCCCCTGGCTGCCTCAGGCTCCGAAATTTTGGCCAACCGGCCTCCCACCTGCGGGCCCAGTGGTGGCCATAGAAGAGCGGCCCTGCCTCGTCACTCATGTATTGACCCCGGTGTATTGACCATGTTCCTCACTGTCGAACCTCCTCCGCGTAACAGCTGTGTATTTCCTGATGATCGCTCGTCTCAAGGGTTCAATTCGTAGTATTATTGAACCCCATCGGCCCAGAGGAGCTGGAGCGTGCTCGGAATTATTGGGTCCGCGCCTTTCAATCGGCGCACCACTCGGCTGAACTGCGAGCGCTCTCTTCAGGATCCAACCTCCCGAGGACCCACTCTCTCACTCAGCGTACTCCCTTCGTAGACGGGGATGGCACTCTCCGAGTTAGCGGGCGCCTCTTGTTCTCCAACCTAGATCCCGAAGTTAGGCATCCGGCCATCTTGCTGCGGGACTCTCCTCTTTCTCGGCTCACCATCGCAGATACTCATCGGCGGACCCTTCAGGGCAGGACACAGCTGACGCTAGCGGAGGTGCGGCGTACCTCCTGGGTTATCGGCGCTTGGGCCCCGGTTCGGGCTTACATCCTGCGTGGCGTGCCTTGTGCCCGCCAGCGGGGAACGAAGGCTCAACAGCTCATGGGCCAGTTGCCTCCCGCTCGCCTCACTCCGTCTCGGCCCTTCCTTAATACCGGGGTGGATTACGCTGGCCCGGTGACTCTTAAGGCATGGCGAGCCCAGGATCTAAGATTCATAAGCGGTGGCTGGTCATTTTCGTTTGTTTCTTGACCTCAACAGTTCACCTCGAGGTCGTAGAGAACTACTCCACGGACGGCTTTCTCGTGGCTTATCGGCGCTTCTCTGGACGGAGGGGTATCTGTCGGACCCTCTTCAGCGACTGTGGCACCAACTTCCTGGGGCCCGACCTTGCCGTCCGGCCCCTCTTCACTAGCGGCACCTGCGAGCTAGGAGAGCTCGCCCGGCTCTTGGCTAACGACGGAACCTTCTGGGCTTTCAACCCTCCGGTCGCCCCGTACTTCGAAGGAAAGTGGGAGGCCGTCGTAAAGTCGGTAAAGCGCCACCTCCGACGTACGGTCCAGGATGCCATTCTCACCCTCGGTCAACTCTCGACGCTCCTGGCTCAGACCGAGGCGGTGCTCAAGTCGCGTCCCTTGGTTGCGATGTCGAGCGATCCGGAGGACCTCAACGCCCTTACCCCGGGGCATTTTCTCATCGGCCGCGCGCTCACCACGGTACCAGATCCATTGCTAACAGAGGTGCCCAGCAACGGCCTCACTCGGTGGTAGCTTATTCAACAGCGACTTCAACATTTTTGGGCTTGGTGGTCATCGGATGCCTACAGCGATACCTCTCCACATCTAAGTGGCATCATCCGTCCCATGGGATCCAAGTTGGTTCGCTCGTACTGATCACGGATGAGAGATTGCCGCCATCGAAGTGGCCCCTCCCTCGGGTCTTAGCTCTTCATGCTGGGAAGGATGGACTTACCAGGGTGGTAACCCTCAAAACGGATACCTCAACGATCACTCGGCTGATCGCCAAGTTGGCGGTACTCCCCGTTGAGACGGCGGCCACGAAGACATCGGGGGCGGCTTACCCTGCGGATCTCTCTTCAGCCGACCGCCAGGAGTGACAACTCTGTTGTGACCGTGGGCGGTATGTTGCGAAATGGCGCCTCTGTACTTCGGCGCGGTCAGATGACCGAGGTGACTCGCGAACTCCGTGCCGCTCGGCGTGAGGGATGAGCCCTACGGTTCCCGTGGGCGTCATGGAGGACTTGAGCAACGGACGCGGGCAGGAGCTTGATCCCGCGTGGGTTCCCGCCATTGTAGGCGTATCACGGAAGAAGAGAGCTCGAAATCCTCGTTAAAATCGCTAACGGTCGTATCTCGTCGAAGGTGCGTAGCGACCCGGCCACAAACCATCTTCTTCAAGAAAACCGGATGAGGCGACTAGTTGCATCACGGTCTCGAGGACTACAGGTGGTTTTTTGGACCTTTATTTCGCCGGTTCGCGAGTGAAGAATGGATGCTCACCTGAGCCAATAAGGACTGCTTCGCGATGGCGTCGTCACGTTTGTAACAGCGCGGCTTCACTGCGCGTAAGTGACCACGTGTCGTCGGCCAGCGAGCATGTGTTAACTCCAAAAACTTTATTTAAATTGCTTGTGCATCGTCAACTCAATTAAAACCCTCCGAAATAAAATGGACGAACAAGGTATTTTGTAGTTTCAAGTTTATTCACGGGAACGTCCTGCCCCCCCCCCCCCCCCCCCCCGATCTAGACCCCACGGCATTTCTCGAGCATCATTATTGGTTTTTAAAATGGGAACATTTTTTTTTTTTTATTAAGACGTTGTAGCTGATTTTCAGACGAATCCAACGACCTATGATATCATGACCTTGAAATTATTTTGTACCAAAATATTTTAGTGAAAAGTCATTTCAACCAATCAAACAAAACAAATCAATCATTCAAACAAAAAAAATCATTGATAAAAAAACTTTTCCCATTTGAAAAAACCATTGATCCGTTATCCGTTGGATAACCTGCGCCGCTGTCACACCAGAAGCTATTCGAAGGTCAAGAGAATAATTCATCCGACATCTTAAAAAATGTGTCCAAGTTAATGACTCTCACTTCGAAAATTCCATACAATTAATTTTTTCCACAAAAAAAATTCCATTACATTATTCGGATATTCTTATTATCAATTCCATCATGATTTCCAGTGTTTACGCGTGTCTTTGGTCAAAAATAATTTCGTGGTCATATCATAGGGCGTTCGATTCGTCGGAATATCAGCTGAAACGTCTTAATAAATAAAAAAGAACATGTTCTTATTTAATTGATGAGCCATTGATGACCTTGAGAATGCAAAAACTATGACCTTGGCAAAGATGAATTTTTTACCACTGTATCAGCCCTTCGAAATTAATCAAATTACATCCTGACATTTGTTTCGTCACTCTTAAGGCAACGGAGATATTCGGGGTGGTCACGTTAAATAGTCCATCCTGTATTATAACGGGTCACCCCTAGGTCACCGACAACAGAGCAAATTAATTGAGACCTTTTTTATCGCATACAAGAAATCATATTTTTATTATAATTTTTATTCGTTGATTCGCGTACACTCATATCTGTTTGTGTATTTGTGTGTGTCTTTAGAATGATTCGGTTTTGTGCGCATTTTGATGATTGTATGAGTGTTTGCGTATATGTGTGGTGTCGATCTTGCCGCAGGTACCCGGATGAGTGTTTATGTGTATTGTGTACGGTCTTCGTGTGTGGTATCACGATGTCGACTCGATGCCTATCGCGGTGCACGACTTGCTTGCTCGTGTATATTTGTATATGTGTCGCTCGCGGCCGCGCTTACAATTTTCGGATATTTATGTGTGCCTAAATGTGTTTGTTTGGGGTCACTGCCCCCTTTTTTGTTCTTTTTTCTGTCTTACTCTCATTACCTACTGTATCTTTTCTTATTAACACGGGATGCTTAGTCAGCTGGCAATTTCTTATGCATTTGAATTACGCTCTCTTTTCCTTCTTTAGCGATTTTTTTTACCTTCAAGAGATACCCAAGTTATCTTCTTTTTCCAGTTCCTTACGCTCTCCGTAATCGGACCTAGCTATCTGTTCCTTTTCAGTAGTTGCTCATCTCCAGCACATCCCTTATTCGGACTCTACCCCCATTATCACCCTTCTTTCTCCTTTTCCAAATTCTATTACTTTGCGTTCTTTCACTACTTGCGCCGAATTCCACTTTCCCTAATCTGGAATCGCAAGCCTGTCATTTCCGGAACTCGCGTAAAGAACAAAAAAAAACGACTTCCGTATTTCTCTTTCTTGTCCTTTATCTGTTTTGGCTCTTTCCTAATCTGTCACTTTTCCTGCTTTGCCAGCGCGTACTTATTTCTGGTACTCAGGCCTGTACAACAGAAAAAAGTTCCTGATTTTTGCTAACTTGTTCTGTTCCTACCCGGCGCTTTCCTTACTTCGATACTTTCCTTGCTTCTTCAGCTCGTACTCATATCTCGTTTCAGTACCTGCGCCGAGTTTCAGTACCTGGCCAGAAACAAGCAGACCTTTCCTCTCTCGAGGTGGCCCTAGTGTACCTCTCACTTCCCGCTCTTTGCTTCCCCTTCCCAAGCATCTTTTGTTCCATAAATGTTACTTCAATATTGTCTCCCTTCTTTTTCCTTCTTCAAATTGTATCCTTTACCTTGAATGTCCCCCGAGGAATGTCACCATTTGTATCATTTTATGCTCTTTTCCCAACGAGCCTGAGGGCAGTGGCCCCGCTTGTCTACATCGCTGTCTTCGAATAAGTGGTGGGAGGGATTCGCGCCTGAGACGGACCTATAGGTCTCAGTATACAGGGTGTCACAAAAGTAACGGGACGGCTGAATATTTCCGCAGGTGAGACAATTTCCCAAAATGTTAAGGTCGTTTTTGAAGTACCTTTTGCCAAGGAATTCAATGGCGACCTTCATTTTGACCTTGGCGATATCCTTCAAGGTTATTTCAAGGTCAACTTTTAATTTTCAAATGAGAACCCCCTTTTTTGACATCGGCAATCGATAGAGCGGAAAATTTTTACGTACAGATATGTACTTAAGTTACCGGTCCCCTTTGACCTTGAATGTCACTGCAGGGTTAATTAAACTTAAACACGGTATGGATACCGCAGACAAGAATAGAAGCATCTAAAATTCTATTGTTAAGACCAAAGTTATGAATTTTAACAAGGCGCATCTAGTGGTGACCTCGATCGTGACCTTGACGATGACCTTCGAGGTAATTTCAAGGTCAACTTTTTTAATAAAAACTCCCTTTTTGGTATCCGCAATCGATATAACGAGAAATTCGACGTACAGATATGTACTCAAGTAATCGTTCGAATTTGACCTTAAAGGTCACTGTAGGGTTAATTCAACTTAAACACAGTATGAACACCTCTGAGAATAGAAGCTTTTTAAATTATTTTGTTACCACCAGTCATCAATTTTAACAAGGCACATCTACTGGTGACCTCGATCGTGACCTTGACCATTACCTTTAAGGTGATTCCAAGGTCAACTTTAAAGAAATATGGGAATCAGTACTTTTGAGTTTTGAAATCAATAGAACGAACAGTTTTACGTTTACATTCATAAATTCTTTTTCTTTAAAGTCTTATTCTAGCTTCTATTCCCAGAGGTGTTCATACTGTGTTTAATTTAAATTAACCCTACAATGACCTTCAAGGTCAAATTCGACCGATGACTTGAGTAGATATCTGTACGTCGAATTTATCGTTCTATCGATTGCGGATATCAAAAAGGGAGTTTTTATTACAAAAAAAGTTGACCTTCAAATAACCTTGAAGGTCATGGTCAAAGTCCCGATCGAGGTCACCACTAGATGCGCGTTGTTAAAATTGATAACTTTGGTCTTAACGATAGAATTTAAGAAGCTTCTATTCTTGTCCGAGGTATCCATACTGTCTTTAAGTTTAATTAACCCTGCAGTGACCTTCAAGGTCAAAGGAGACCGGTGACTTCAGTACATATCTGTACGTAAAATTTCTCACTCTATCGATTGCTGATGACAAAAAGGGGGTTTTCTATTTGAAAAACAAAAGTTGACCTTGAAATAACCTTGAAAGACGTGGGTATGGTCAAAATGAAGGTGGCCATTGAATTCCTTGGGAAAAGTTACTTCAAGAACAACCTTAACATTTTGGGAAATTGTTTTACCTGCCGAAATATTCAGTTACTTTTGTGACACCCTGTATGATGGCTGCTTACGCGCGGCAAAAACCAACGGTAATAATGACACAGAAATAATTGTTTAACCAATTACTTTTGCATTCCTTCTTGAACACGGTGGTAATCTTCCCCCACGGTGTGGTACTTTCTATACCTCTCAGCAAATATGTTTGTTGCTTACGCGCTACAAAATTCAACCCTAAAAATTACGCAAAAATAATTGTGTAAATGCATTTTGCATTTCTTCTCGACCACGATTATGATCGGTGGATGCGGTACTTTCTATACCTCTCAGAAAATATGATTGCTGCCAAAAGGCTACAAAACCCAACAGCAAAAATTACGCAAAGATATTTGTTTGAACAATTACTTTTGTATTTCTTCTTGACCACCGTTGTGATCGGTAGGTGCAGTACTTTCTATACCTCTCAACAAATATGATCGTTGCTTATGCGCGACAAAACCCAACGGTAACAATGACGCAAAAATAATTATTTAAACAATTATTTTCTCCGATATATACGAGAAATATTATATTCTCGATCACTTATTCGTTCCCTATTTTTGCAGTCAAGTCAAGGGGGGGCGGGATTAAAAATAACGAAAAAAATAGATACGGGTTTGGATAGAAGTTCCTTTTTACGACTATAATTTTCATATAAAAAGTGATATATTTTCTACCATTTTCAACTAATCGAAAAAACCGCTCATACTTGACTGTTGAAGCAATCTAAGAAGGTACAGTTCAAATGTCAAGTCGATTGGACGAAAATTGTTTAAGTTCTGCTGCGTGCCGATTTCCAAAATATGGTTTTGTGGATTACACGATCCTTGTTAGGAATGATTTTTACTTCAGGGTAAAATTTTTGGACAATATTTGGTGTAGCTACTACTGCGGCTACCGGCGTGGCATCGCCGAAGGCGCTTTTCGGCACTTCGGCCTTTAAAAATAGCTCCAGAACCGAAAAAACGAATATGCATCATATATTTAGCGGTTCGAAGGGTTTTTTAAAAGTGTATAAAACAACTATCTTTCGAAAAATTTGCAATGGTGTCTTCCCTAAATCATTTTTTTCAATTAGAAGAATTTTTATTTTTATCTTTGAAAGTGTAATATCATTCGTTTGTCAATTTTTCATGGGAAATAACCAATATACTCTGTGAAAGTAAAAAGTTCCACCCATTTTTTTGTTTGAAAAATAAACTTTATGTTGAAAGTTCGATATGACCACTGTATTTCCAATACGTTTTTTTTTAATACAAAATCCATTTTCTGTTGTATTGATATATTGGTATATTATTTTTAATTATTTTTTTATCTTTCAACTTGCCGGAACTGCCTTTCGAATTCCTGTACGATGACGGGTCCAAGAGTTATTCATTATTAAAATCAAAAGCGTCATTTTGACTTTGATGGCCTATAAATTTGCAGCAAATCATCGTACAGACTTGTTTCAAATCTCACAATGAATAGGGTGATCTAAGGAAAATGAATCTGATTGCGTTATTAATCAATCAAATGTTTTCGTTGGCAGTAGACCTTTTTGAAAAAAATCGGTCATTTTTACTTTGAGACCTTTCTTTTGATTTATTAATAAAAAGAGGACAAACTAGTTTTTAAGTTGAAGCTCGAAAACTAAAGATTCCAAGCTTTGAAATGGTATTTTCCATTTTCTTCTACACAATTTTTCACGGTGATAGGGCAATTTGAAAATCACTGATAAATTACAGTAACTTTCTTCTTCTCTTAATTTTTGTGTGTAGTGTATAACAACTCGATGAAGTTGAAGTTTGCATCATTGGAATTCTACGAAAATGAATTCTACTTAAATGCTCAATTTTTTCTGGTCAGTTCAAGCTGTGAAAATCTTTCAAACGTTTTTCCAGCCTTGTTACAGATTTACGACCCCAATTTGCAATAAGAAGACTCCCCACAACAATTCAAATAAAGAAATAGAAAATATAAATGCACACAACTCCATCGTACTTGAAATATTTTTGTAGTCAACTTCCAGTCTCCTCCTCATACGGTCTCACGATCCAATTTTTGTTCAAAGCATTTTAACCACTCGTTAATTTCCCACCTTCTAGATCCAAACATTGCGGATGTATTATAGAACAATGTGAACAACTTCGGCATTAGTTGTTCGATGAATAGTCATAATGATATTAAAAGATTACATTTACTTTCGTAAAGGTTAATGGATTGTCTTGCATCAGGACTTATAACTCTGTGTACGGTGGTTGCAAAAGCTGAACTTCGCAGTGTGTTCTGTGCACTTTTCAAGAGACGCAAGCTCCTCGCAGATACTTATGTATCGCAAACAAATATCTCCGCCGCGTAAACCAAAGAAACTTTGTTCGTTTATAAAAATTGGGAAAGTTAACATCCCGCAATTGCGTCCATGCGAAGAACTACAAGTGATAGATGCAATGGATCGTTAGACTTTCTTCACAGTACTGTCCATGTGAAAAACTCTGAGTAACATTTTATAACTTTCTTTAGAGGTATTCAGTAAACTATCAGAACATTTCTCCCGCAGCTGAACAAAATGGCAAGTTTGATAAGTAGTCGGGAAAGTTATTCGCTTTTGACTCTACATGTAATTGTCTTAAACAATTGTGATTATTCTTCGATGCACTAATGCCGAGCCTGTTCGGATTGTTCTATAATGCATTCACAATATTCGGACGCAGGAAGCGGGTAATTATAGAGGGGTTAAAATGCTTCTATTTTTTTAATAACATTTGTATGAGGATTCATATTCCTTTTTTGAGCCCTATGTTTTTTTAATGGGGATTTAAAATGATCCTCTTTGATACCTTTTATTATCGCGTGCGATTAAACGATATCGCGGAATGAAGAAATTTTAATTTAAACAAAATTGATAAGCTCGACGAATATGTCACCCAGGTGACTCGCACAATGAAGGTGTCCGCAACCCTGTCGGACTTAACAGGATAAAACAATCCATGTTGATGGTTGTCGTGCGTCGAAAAACGAAGAAAAAAATTGTTACACTTAACCATACACTTTTTGATATTTTATTAACACGGGGCTAAATGTTAGCTGTCAGTTTGTCGGCTCATCAAGTTCGAGCCAACATCGATGTATGCAGTCTGCAGAATCCATCATGAGCCCCTCGCTGGCATTCGCGGGAACTAACTTCCTCGGACATCGTGCGAGATTTGCTCGAAATGATTAACAATTACCTACTAATTGTAGACACCCACGGATTTCGTGAAATATGCACAAGAAATAAATGATTGAGTTGTCAAAATGTGGCTACGCAGCTCTGCTCCTCTCTGAGTCGTGACATTAGCCAAATTTTTCATTTTTCATCATTTCCATCATACGTTCAGCTTGGTAAGACAATCTACTTTTTTTCTCAAGTGCAAGAAATTTGACGAGCTAACAGCCATTTGTCTATCAATTTAACGAGAATTCTGAAGAGTCGTTTCGGTAATCCGTGGGTATCTAGAATCATGTTCTGCCATACCGATGGCGATGGTGTGTCATTCCGTCTTAAGATTCCCCTGCATATAGGAGAGAGAGAGATATAGCATTGTAGCAGCATTACCCTTTTTCTAGAGCAATATACAGGTGAAATCAAATGTACATGAAAGACCATATACATTTAATCACAGCCGTCAAACTGACGAGCGATTGGGTGCTCTTGCATGAAACCCACAAGAACCTAACTTCTTATCGCCCGTCTCGTGAACGTCTCTCAAACGTTTTTGAACATCTCTAGCAGACGGCTCACAAACGTGTTCGAACGCCTACGGACACCTATCGAACGTCTGTCGAGCAATTGAACTAATTCACTTTCAGTCGAATTTCATGTAGAAGCAATTCAGTTTCACATTCGGAAAACAATGTTCCATAGTTGGGGAATCCGATGACAGATTATGAAACGCAGTACTCGGAAGAGGCGACGAGAATTTAATGATTAAACGAACTTACTTGTAAGTGAAGTTCTATCATAATTGTATTTAGCGCTTCTTCCGAAGGCATCATTACGCAGTACCCTCTACTTCACACCAGTATCACCACATGTTGAAAGACAGCTAAAACTTTCTTATCTCTTGTTTGTTTGGGTTGTCATGGGGATCCATGAGAATTCTTCATTCCTTCAAAGATTTTTGCCGAAATATTTTGGGTATATCTCTTTTCATAGAGATGGGGTTTTACATGGGTGGGACTGATCTCTTCGGAACAGGCGGTACATACAATTATGATAGAACTTCACTTGCAAGTAAGTTCGTTTAATCATTACATTGTATTTTGCGCCGCTTCCTCGAGATCATAACGTAGATGTTTAGAGTTTTAGTTCGGCAGGTAATATGTTTGTTTAATTGTTTAATTAAATAACAATACAACACATATCAACAGTAACTCATAAAACAGAACTGTTTCTCGAAAAAACAGTAATGTAATAAATTTGAAATTAAAGAACTATTGAACAACCTTAATTATTCAATATTGCTTTAGCGAACGCATCGTCATTAGCACAAACCGGTAACTCATAAAACCGAGCGAACGTTTGGGAGTGAGAGGACCAGCCAGCAGCTTTTCTAATATTGTCAATATTAACTCCCTTATTTTTTGCAGCTGAAGTAGAGGCCTGGCGCGTACTATGAGCTGAAAAAACTTCCGTGTCCACACCGCTTTTGCCTAACATCCGTTTAACACAACGACTCAACGTTTGGAAAGTAACTGCTTTGTGTGGCTTTTTAACACTGATAAATAGGGAATTATTATTTGTTTCCCGATATTCCTGAGTTCTTGTTAAATATACTTCCAAAGTGGTTGCCGCACAAATTCTTGAATCATTCTTATAAATTGGTATGATCAGAACTGGTTGTTTTCTGTTTATTCGTGACGTTTTTATCTTATCTGCGACTTTTTCTTTTATCTTATCTGCATTTTTATCTTTAGCGACTCCGCAGCCTGATAAAGAGGCATCTGTGAAGATTTCGTGGCAGTATGTTGGAGTCTTGATGGAGTTTGATCCTGATATTATAGTTTTATCCCACCAGTTGAATTCGGGTACGAGATTTTCGGGCAATGTCATAATTTTTTCGTAGCAATCGTTATTTTCTTTTAGTACAAAGTATGGAGCTCTTTCGAAGAGTGTTGTGTGCCCAAATCCGTAGCGAACTGCTGGACACGATGCAACTATAGTCCCGACGAATTCGGCGAAATCGCTAATCATACATCGTTTGATTGAGCGATATTTTTTAACAATTTTTTTTCTCCTGTGGAAGTTCGGTTGACATTTTTATCGAATTAAACCAGATGCCCAGGTATTTGCAGTTCTGCGACGGTATTAAGTTACACTTTTTCTTATTAATAATAAAGCTTTATTGTTGTACCAACGAAAGTGTAGCGGCAACGTTTTCTTCGCGATCCGAAAAGTTTCGTCCATCATCATCTAGATACGAGGGTGGGGTGAAAAGTTTTCGACCAGACCAAGAAAAACGATGTTTAAACATTTTTTTTGCTTTATTTTTCAACATAATCTCTATCAACACTGATACATTTCTCATAACGGTGTTCTAATTTAGTTATACTAGTTTTAAACGTAGATTCGTCAAGCTCCTCAAAATACTGATTTACAGCTTCGATAACTTCTTCGTTGCTCTTAAATCTTTTTCCGCCAAGCCATTTTTCAAGCCATCAAGTCTGGAGAGTAGGGAGGATGCGGCATCAATTCAAACTTCAATTCGTGGATTTTGGACATGGCAACAATCGACGAATGCGCTGGTGCGTTATCGTGATGAAGCAAAACTTTTTTCTTCGCCAAATGAGGTCGTTTAATTTGCACCTCGTGCTTCAAACGTTGCAATAACTCTGCGTAGTATTGACCAGTGATAGTCTTACCCTTTTCAAGGTAATCAATGTATATAATTCCTCTCGCATCCCAAAAAACAGTAGCCATAACCTTGTTTGCCGATAAAATTGTTTTTGCCTTCTTTGGGGTTGGTTCCCCTTTTCCAATTCACTGTTTTGGCTGTTCTTTATTTTCAGGAGTGTAGTGGTGGACCCATGTCTCATCAACAGTTATGAATCGACGCAAAAATTCGTTTGGATTACGCCTATATAGCGCCAAATTTTCGGTAGAAATGGTTTTTCGAAGCAGTTTTTGGTCGAGCGTTAGCAAACGTGGCACCCACCTTGCACACAGCTTTTCACAGCTGTTCAAATGCTTGTGAAAAATATTTCGCACACGTTCAGCTGACATCCTACAGGTCTCAGCTATCTCATGCACTTACAACCTGCGGTCTTCCAACACTATTTTATGGATTTTTTCAATCATCTCTGAAGTTGCGACTTCAACGGGCCGTCCTGAGCGAGGCTCGTCAGAGGTGCTCACACGACCCATTTTAAATTCAGAAACCCACTGCTTGATAGTTGAATATGATGGAGAGGAGTCTCCTAGTGCTGAATCCATCTCTTCTTTTATTTGTTTTGCTGTAAAACCTTTCAAATGGAAGTATTTGATGACAGCACGTTTTTCCAATTTTTCCATTTTTACGAAAACAACGGAAGCGTCTCGCGCAATGTGTTCTCAAACGCAAACTAACGTAGCGATTGGGCTGAAACTGTACATACAAGCTCGGTAGGAATGGTACTGTAGGACGCCGCTCCAAAACTAGACCTAGTGTTACCATCTCTTGGTCAGGCCGGAAACTTTTCACCCCACCCTCGTACATCATCACTGCGGCATAGAAAGTCTCACAGCTGCGTATGAGTGCTGTGTGTCAGCTGCGTATGAGTGTTGAAGTCATATTTGCATCACATGATGATTCACAATAATACATCCAAATGAAGCAAAGTTGTTCTCACGCGAATATGCATGCAGTGAATTCATCAGACTAGCAAATTCGGCTCACGAATATCTAACAATAAGTGAGTGCATATGGGGCTCATATGGGTGTCACGGCGTGAAGAAACTGTAGTGCTCATACGGAGCTCATATTAGCGGCATGGCGTGACGGAGCTATGCTGTGCTCATACGGAGCTCATATTAGCGGCATGGCGTGACGTAAATATGCTGTACTCATACGAAGCCTTATTAGCGGCATGGCGTGACGTAACTATGCTGTGCTCATATGGAGCTCAGATGAGTGTCATAGCGTGAAAAAAAAATCCCAAAATATTGATAAAAAAAATAAACAAAAAGTTGAGCACAAGATGGCGGTGATATGTATATTTTATCAGTGATACATCCCAGGAGCACAATATGATGGCGATATGCATGTTCCTCAGTAATACATTCCATGACGGCAATATGCATGTTTTCAGCGATACATTCGGTAAGCGCAATATGACAGCGATATGCATACTCTTATTTCTCAGTACTACATCCCATGAGCGCAATATGACGGCGATATGCGTGTTTCTGTGATACATCCTATGACGGCGATATGCATATTTCTAACAAGAAGAAGGCAGAGCCTGGATTTCGCAAATCGGGTTCTCCTTTCGCGTGGTGACAGTTGAAGACCTCCGAATTAACGTCGCTTTTGATTTTTGCTCCAATAAGCCTTAGTTACTGAGATATCGTGATTTGAAAATTTGGGAGTTTCGTCTCGTGCCTAGAGTACGTTGAGCGTTGACACTTGATACAAGAGCGGCCGTAGCTAATACGGTAAGACGACAGACCGGCACTCTGAAAATTCACGGTTCGCGTCCCTATGCTTTTTTTTTAATTTTATAATCTCTCATAAGACTTTACATGTGCAGGTAAATAAGAAAATTCGAAAATATGTATTATTAGTTTCATTTATCTATTATATTAAAATAATTAATCTATTAATCACGTCACAATAAGAAAGCAAAATAATATGGTATAAAAAATAAATAATTAATCTAATTCACAGGAAAGCATATTTGAAAATATATATATCTTCAGATATGCTTTCCTGATAGAATTTATAAGGTTAAATATAGTTGCGATGGTATTACGTTAATTTTATGTTCGTGTTGTCGTAAGCCTTTGTGCTTCTCTTGCTTTTACGATGGTTTCCACCCTCCAATTTGTCAACATACTGATCTGATAGAAGAAGAATCAGAATAATTACCTGCCGCGAAATTTGCAAGTGTGAATTAGATTAATTATTTATTTTTTATACCATATTATTTTGCTTTTCATTGTGACGTGATTAATAGATTAATTATTTGTTATACAATATTATTTTGCTTTGTAATTGTGAGTTGATTATTAGATTAATTATGTGTTATACAATATTATTTTGCTATGTAATTGTGACTTCATTATTGGATTAATTATTTTAATATAATAGATGAAATAAACTAGTAATACATATTTTCGAATTGACTTCTTTACCTGCACATGCAAAGTCTTATGAGAGACTATAAAATTAAAATTAAAATTAAATTTTAAAAAAAGCATGGGGACGCGAGCCGTGAACTTTCAGTGTGCCAGTCCGTCGTCTTATCGTATTAGCTACGGCCGCTCTTGTCTGAAGTGTCAATGCTCAACGTACTCTACGCGCGAGCCGAAACTTCCAAATATTCAAATCGCGATATCTCAGCAACTAAGGCCTATTGGAACAAAAATCAACACCGACGTTAATTCGGAGGTCTTCAACTTTCACCACGCGAAAGGAGAACCCGATTCGTGACATCCAGGCTCTGCCTTCTCCTTGTAAGTGATACATTCGATGAGCGCAATATGACGGCGATATGCATATTCGTCAGTGATACATCCCATAAGCACAATATGACGGCCCTATGCATCCAAATCCAGAATGATACAAATAGGCAGACGTAAAGGAAATTTGCATAAGTGTTAGAATAGCTAGGTAGGTAGCGCGCTTGGCTCTCGAATTAGAAGACGTGGTCCAAACCGTAGGTAGGTACAAAATTTAACTAGGCAGAATACGTTTTTAATCCATTTATCATATAGGCAGGAACATCAATAAAGCGTATGGGGATAATAAAAATCCTGCCATATTTTTTTAATCAATATTTTGGGATTTTTTTTTTACGCTATGACACTCATATTAGCTCCATATGAGCACAGCATAGTTATGTCACGCCATGCCACTAATATGAGCTCCGTATGAGTACAGCATATTTACGTCACGCCATGCCGCTAATATGAGCTCCGTATGAGCACTACAGTTTCTTCACGCCGTGACACCCATATGAGCCCCATATGCACTCACTTATTGTTAGATATTCGTGAGCCAAATTTTCTAGTCTGATGAATTCACTGTATGCATATTCGCGCGAGAACAACTTTGCTTCATTTGGATGTATTATTGTGAATCATCATGTGATGCAAATGACTTCAACGGGAGCACTCATAAGGGATACACAGCTGTGAGACTTTCTATGCCGCAGTGATGATGTACATATGATGCCAATATGAGGTACATCCGTCTATCTGGGAGGTCTTCATCTTTCACCACGCGAAAGGAGAATCCGATTTGCGACATCCAGGCTCTGCCTTCTCCTTGTTAGAAATATGCATATCGCCGCCATAGGATGTATCACAGGAACACGTATATCGCCGTCATATTGCGCTCATGGGATGTATCACTGAGAAATATGCATGTCGCCGTCATATTGCGCTCACCGAATGTATCACTGAAAACATGCATATTGCCGTCATGGAATGTATTACTGAGAAACATGCATATCGCCATCATATTGTGCTCCTGGGATGTATCACTGATAAAATATACATATCGCCGTCATATTGCGCTCAACGAATGTATCACTTAGAAACATGCATATCGCCGTCATAGGATGTATCACTGAGAAACACGCATATCGCCGTCATGTTGCGCCCATCGAATGTATCACTGACAAACATGCATATCACCGTCGTATTGCTTGCATGGCATGTCTACTACCAGTGCGAACCCAGTGAATTCATCAACACAGTCATTGAATGACTTCCATATGACGTAAAATTTGCAGATATGAATTGTGGACACTTGAGCACAACGATATGAGTTCAACGTGCTTCAAACGTACAATGGATTTTTAAACGACATATTGAGATCAAAATGATTTGTACATTCACTATACTAAATGAGTTCACGGCTTTGCATCATGACATGTAGTTAATATGCTGTAAAATTTGCTTCATCAATTGTATGCACGGCGTGATGATCACGACTGTCTATCTGGGTTGTACCCATAAAATATACTTTTCTAGCGTACTGATTTAAGCGATGTGCACACAAGGATTTGTTGACGTGAAAACGCCTTTAAGGTTGTTCGAGTACTGTTTCCGTCAAAATTAGAGATGTGACGAATTCGTGTCGTTTTAATTTTTGTTATAACTTATGTTTTGTGAAGCGTGTGGCACTGTGGCGTGTACGCCCGAAGAATCGACCATGGACCGCTTCTCTACACGCGAGCCCTGCGTGTCTCCTGGCTTGCACACTCGAGTGGGGCCGGGACGAAATAGAGTCCCGACTCGCGCTCGGACTGAACAAAGAAGCAGCCGTCGCCCGGCAACGGAATGAAGTAGACGAGTAATTTTTGCACGTACGTGTAGAACTTGCCAAGCTTTGTGAAGTGACTCGAGCACAAAACCAAAAGTCTACACTTAACAAGTTATAAGCCACAGAAAATTAATAATTGTCAAAAATGAACACAAACCGAGCAATGGATTTCGAATACGAGAGTAAGATACGTCAGCGTCAGCAGGAAATTGCTCGACCGAATAAACCAGAATTCAAGGAATCGAACAAGACTAAGGTATCGTCTGCGGAACGAAGAAGAAAGAATACCTGCGTAAACATTTGCACTTAGAACTCAATATCGATCGGCCTGAACAAAACCACGCTCAGAGGCAGTTGCATTTATTTAACCTTCCCTAGATATACGCCCCTAAATTGTAACCCTCCTGGGTCATACTTCTTATATCATTACCCACTATTTGACAAGTTCCCTTTGTAAATCTCATGATTCAACTCTCGTAATTCATTCATTCTGTTATCATTGTTACGAATGTATGGTATTTGAAGAGTTTTTCATTTTCTTTGACACTTCTACTAGTTCTACCCGCATCCAAAAGACCCCTGTTGCAAAGAACCGATACAAACCAATAAAAAAAGAAATACTATCGGAAAATGATGTGTTTTTATCTTCGGAAACGCTTATGAATTCCGATAGGATTGAAGACTTTTTGAAATATATAATTCTATCGGGTTTTGTACGTATCTACGGTGCCCATAGATTACCTATAAAATCCGAAAACGGTTCCGCGTACTTCAATTTGTAAATGCAGATACCTTTTAAATTTCAATCGTAAATAATCTGCAACAGCAGATTACTTTAAAATGTCCATTACATTCTAACGGAATGAACTTGCACTCACAAACTGGAATTCTGTTGGTACTAATCGGCAGAATCCAATTATAGTTCGTATAGGAAGTTATATGCTATAATCGAAATTTGACAGCAATCAGTTTATATGTGACTTTTCAGATCGAAAACTTATCTTTAGCTGTACGGGAATGTATACGTATTCGCAATTATTTTTTGTCTGAACCTACTCGACTTTTCAGATCGAAAACTTAGCTTTTACTGTAGGAGAATGTATTCGTATTTGGAGATTATTTGATATTCGCACCTATTTGCATGTACTTGTATTACAAAAGATTCGTCCTCAGAACGTGGCACGGTTTTTTATCAGTAAATACGGGTCTGGTATTTATAAGGGTGGGATCCATTCAATCGTTTGCTATATGGATTCTACAATCCAACAATAATCCTTTGTTGTATGAGAATGTATGTGTATCTCCAAATTATTTTTTATCCGCACCTATCGGAATGTACTTATATTGTAAATGTTTCACTCTCAAGAGGAGGCGTCGGTTTTCATCAGTAAATACGGGCCAATCATTTAACTGTGTGAATCGGTTTTTTCCTATGCACATAACTCAGAGTTCACTGTACTCAGTTACAGTGAACTCTGAGTTTTGTCTTACTCTTCGGATTAGTCTAGTCTTTGAATTTTTTATTGCATTTCCTAGCGTGCACTGGATATTCAGTAGAAACAAAATGTTTCGGTAAAAATCATGACCGTGAAATGTAGCAACAAAAATTTGTGCAAAATTTTAGATAGACAAAGGGTATTAGCTTTTCGGAAGTATACCCACGTACTATTGTGAACTGCCGTCTCTTTCTATTTTTCTTAACATTTTTCAAAATGCAAAAAATGTAAACAAAATAATGAAAACCGTAAACGCTTTCTGTGTTTTGTGTAACAAAGAGGCTATTTCACGTAAAGCAGACCCGATTCTGAAGCTGAATCTTTTACAATACAAATAAATACATACCCAGTAAACACAGTTCTGTACCGGCAATGTAACGGCAAAGTAACTGAAAATAACGAGTAATGTTTACCGGATAGTACATGCAACTTACATGTAAGTTGCTATTTCCCACTCATGAGTATTACTTGTTATGTAATATTTGATGTAACCGTTACATTTTTGTTATGTTACTTGTTTGTTGTACAATGCAACTGCTCTGTAACGAAAATGTAACGGTAACGTTAACGAAAGTAACAAGTTATATTACTCGAATATTACATGCAACTTACGTGTAAGTTCTTATTTCCTACTCAAAAGTATTACTGGTTATGTACCATCTTATGTAACCGTTATACTTCAGTTAGCCGGCTCGAACTCCAAGCTCGAGAATTTTGTGGGCGGAACCTCTGGTTAAGAAACCAGCCTGGGAGAGATTATTCGGGCAAAATAGAGTGAACGTGTAGTGTAAATTAATGTGTGCATGCGTGCGTGAGTATGTGTGTGTGCATGTGTGAATGTAACAAAAAATCTACAAGTTTATTAGAAATTTTTTGTTTTAGATAAGGTTTAAAAGATAAGGGAGTTTAAAGATTTTCACATAAAACAGCAAAAGTTTCCGAGACGTAAAGAAAAGCGTTTTCGTCTTGTTGCGTATTATTTTGATCCGCAACGCACTCAACTGACAGTGGAATATTTTTGAGAGAGTCGAACTCTGCCATTGAAGATGGATCCTCAGAGATATTGACTTCTTCTTTTATATTTATGGGATAAAACAATATGGACATAAAGCTCTTTGTTTGAATTATCACGTTGTGGCGCAGATTCTGTAATATTTTCTTCGACTTGTATACTACAGTCTGATCTCTTACGCTTCTTTACAGTTTCGGTCATTTTATAACAGTTAATAGTAATTCAGATACGGTAGTACACAATAATATTCAATAGTCTGTATATTAACGTGAAACAAAAATTCGCTAAATAAATGTCCACGCGTAGTCAAAAACGTTTTTGCATGGGCGATGTGAATACTAGGTTGCAACTCGTTCGAGCGAGTTTCTTGTTGAGAGGATCGCATGCGTAAAAGAGTGAGAGAGACAGATCGAGGTGTCGAGCGCGGAGCGCGTGCCTGGTGGGGGTATGCGATATAAAAGAAAAACTCTTCCCCTTGGGTGCTTTTGGTTCCTTATTCGGAGGGCGGAATGTATTAAGTAGCACAACAGTTACATAACCGCAATTTCAAAATGTAATATAACAGTGAACCTAGCTGTTACCTATCAGCTGATATAACTGCAATATTACGTTAACTTGAACAGTTATTTAATGGTTGATATGAATGTTATATTACAAATACATCAATGGTTAGATAACAGTTCATGTAAATGTTTTGTTACATTCAGATGCATGTTTACGTAACAGTTGAAGTAAATTTAATGTTGTATTAACACGAAGGGTTATGTGAGAGCTGAGATAACTAATATTATGGTAACACGAATTATAATACATTTGGTATAAATGCAACATTACAGTGTTCTCAATTGTTATGTTATGTTATGTATGTTAAAAATACAAATAATTTGACACTATGGTTCAATCATAATTTTCCACCAAGCTATGTTCGTAATTACTGTAAAAATATAATTAGTTATTGATCATATTCGACCTTATACATTTTATTGCTTCATGAATATCTTTGAAGTCTTTTTATGAAATATATTGCTAAATTTCGAAGTATAATTAAGCCATAATGTAATTTTAAATATTTCCATTGCGTCTCTTAATGGATAAAAAATTATTAATAGTCAAAATAATATATATATGGAAAAGTAAAGTTCTTTATTTTATAATAATTATGATGGACTATACATCGTTTTTTTACTTTGCCGATCGACTAGATACTATACGATATAATCGCAATAATCGTACTAATCAACTAATTACTAAAAATGTAACGAAAAATATAATTCATGTATCTTTTGTCTTTAAGGTACTACGAGCGCGCAATCTTGGTTTCTATAGATTTTGTTCAAGTTTTAACAAGACATTGTTCATATCATTATGCATGTTTGAGTGAAATTTCAGAACAGTCGACTATTTAGATTGGGAGATAATGGGTTTTAAAGTTGCAACTTATATAACACTGCAGGGTTTGCATTGAAATTTAGACGAAATCATTTTCCGTAAAAAATATTTGTCCCCTATAATAAGAAGACATATGGCAACGCCGCATCGTTCCACAAATTTGAGTCAAACATCCGCAATTTTTTTGTTTTCATCGATTTTGTATTAACTGTGGTAAATTGTTCTGTACGAAACCTTTCTCTTTAAAATGCTTTTGGATTTTTTTGTCTCAGGCTTGCCGATCCTGAGATTAACTGGCGGCCATGGGACCAGGTATTATTTTCAAAGACGCAACTTTGGCGCCTTCTAAAAAAATATTCAATGAATCAAAATAAAAAATATTTTTTCGTATTTTAGAAGGTTGAAACAATGTTGTAAAAAAATAAGTTTTATAGCTATATACAATAATGGAGCTGAAAAAACATCTTAAATTTTTTATTTTTTTCGGCCTAAGTTAATATTAATGTTAACATACATTATCAAGCATAGGATAACTGGCAGGTAGAGGCTTACCGAGAAGTTGGAAAAACCCGCCCTTAATCATACAAAATCGGCAACGTTTCATATCATTTACATAACTTGAATATTATTAATGTTACAATTACATCGTTACAGATATAATATGTAACGGTTAAAATATGTTGGCTATGTAACTATACTCATTGTTATACTCACATGGTTGTAATAATGTTAGGTGGCTGTTGCAAGTACTGATAACCAGTACTTGCAACAGCCACCTAACATTATAAAATTGGTAATATTCAGGTAATGCATATGTTATAAAATGTTGCAATATTGAAGTTGTATAACACAACTTCAATATTGCAACATTTTATAACATATACATTACCTGAATATTACCAATTTTATATTCACATCGTTATAAGCATAATATGTAACAGTTACAATATGCTAGTTTTTAGTTTTAAGGCTTTCACGGCTCTTTATGTAATGAGAAGAGTATGTGGCTTCCGGATGGAGGCCGTGTTGAGGTTCAGCGTTGTGCCGACGTTTCGCAAACGTTACAGTCTGCATCATCAGGGCTGAGAGCTCCGATATTGAAGCTCTCGTGTCTCAGGTATTCCTTATATAGTTGCAGTCATCGTTCCGGATAGCTATACCAGCCAATCAGATGTTTTAATTGACCAGCTGATCAATTAAAACATCTGTTGGCTGGTGCAGCTATCCGGAACGATGACTGCAACTATATAAGGAATACCTGAGACACGAGAGCTTCAATATCGGAGCTCTCAGCCCTGATGATGCAGACTGTAACGTTTGCGAAACGTCGGCACAACGCTGAACCTCAACACGGCCTCCATCCGGAAGCCACATACTCTTCTCATTACATAAAGAGCCGTGAAAGCCTTAAAACTAAAATCAAACGCCTACACGGAGAGGCTATTTTGGGTCCTGTTAACACCTTTTCCAAACTCAGGAAAACTCTGCACATCCAACTGTGCTCGTTAACATTCCTAAAAAGGTGCCGCGACCATCAAGTCGTACCAAAATGTGTTCAATTGAAAAACCCCTTTCCATCAGAACAAGCCAAAACTATCCTCCACCAGGCCTCGCTGAGACTGGTAAAAGAGAGAATATCTGTCACCAAAAAGCTTTTGGACCAAAATTCCCAAAAACTCCTTAAACTTCACCTACGTCTATCTGACTCTTTGGAACCACAGCTGTGGGAAGATCTTGACCGTGTCACTCACGAACAAGCCCTCCACTGTGCAGACCTAAGATCCAAGAATCAAATAGAAAAATTCAGGAAACTATGTCCACAATCAAAGCAGCCCATCCTAACCCACACAGTTAAAAACCTAAGTAACCACACACTCTCCGCAGCTGAAACATCAGTCCTCGCAAAAGGGCACAATTTCGCCATTACACCGACAGAAATTCCAACCAGAGAAATCATCAGCCAGGTGGAAACGGCCATCTATCGTCTCCCACTGGATACTGGTAACGACATCAGGAAACGGATAAGCAATATTCTACACAAGGCGAAACCTCCGCAGCAGAATATCACGAAGGAAGAACACCTTGCTCTTCACAATTTGAAGAAAAACAAGGACATCTTAATACTACCAGCTGACAAAGGGAATGCAACTGTCATCATGGATAAAACGGACTACTGCAGTAAAATTTTGAACCTGCTCGAGGACACCAACACGTACAAGAAGTTATCACGTGACCCCACATCGAGTGTAGAAAAGAAAACAACAACACTTCTAAAGAAGGCTGGTCTATCAGAAAACCTAACCAAAGCCCTTACACCCCAGGAATCCCTACCACCCAGGCTTTACGGTCTGCCAAAAATACACAAAAACAACATCCCACTAAGGCCCATTGTTAGCAACATAGGCAGTCCTACATATCATTTGGCACGTTTTCTCTGCAAACCTTTGCAGGAACTCGTAGGTCTCAACAACTCCCATATCCAAAACTCCCGTGATTTTGTGAACAAGATCCAGACTATCAAGGTACTGATAGTCTGATAGAAGACATTTTAGTGAGTTTCGATGATAGAAGACATTTTAGTGAGTTTCGATGTTGTATCCCTGTTTACAAACGTCCCAACCAATGAGACCCTAAGCATAGTTAAAAATTCCAAAAAAGTTGCCCCTAATCTACTGCCCCTCATAGAACATTGCCTAAACTCTACATATTTCCAATTTCAATCCCAGTTTTATGAACAAACTTCAGGCGCAGCCATGGGTTCCCCTATTTCTCCTATCATCGCCAACATCTTTATGGAGAACTTCGAGAACAGAATTCTGCAAGAAGCTTCCCTCAAGCCCTCCACCTGGTTCCGATATGTCGATGACACTTTCGTCATTTGGAGTCACGGCAAAGAAAACCTCAATCATTTCTTAACCTTCCTCAACTCCCAGCACCCCAATATTCAATTCACCATGGAGATAGAACAGGAAAATCAAATCCCTTTTCTGGATGTACTGGTTCAACGGAAAAGCGATGGCACTTTGGGCCATAAAGTTTACCGGAAGCCAACGCATACGGATAGATACCTCCATGCTACGTCCCATCACCACCCTTCCCAAAAACAGTCGGTCATAAGCTCTCTGGTCTACAGAGCTCTAGCGATCTCCGAACCAGACTCCTTGGAGGTTGAACTAGAACACCTACGAAAAGCTTTAGGAGACAATGGCTACAAGCCAGGCAACATCGAAAGAACGATCAAAAATCTAAAAAGGAAAATAGCTGATCCGAAAACGGTTACAGCACCTGATGGGGAGAATGAAGGACAAATAACCACAACAACTTCCCTTCCATACCTTCAGGGCATAACCGATCGCATAGGGAGGGTCCTTGGAAAACATAACGTGCGAGTCATCTTCAAACCTCAGAAGAAACTAGCACAAGTGATTCCGAGTGCAAAAGACCAAAGACCACCATTAAGTGCACCAGCAGTATACAAGATACCCTGCTCATGCGGTAAAGTGTACATAGGAGAAACCGGGAGGAAGATCAGTACACGGATCAAAGAACATCAACGGTGTATCAAATATGGCCATATTACACAATCAGCGCTGGCCGAACATTGGATGGAGACTGGTCATGCCATCCAGTTCGACAAAGCCCAAAGTCTGGCCCCATCAAACAGCTATTTTTCCAGGAAACACCGAGAAGGCTTGAAAATCCGAAAACATCCGGACAATCTAAACAGAGATGGAGGATATCACGTCAATCCTATTTGGCACACCGTCCTCCCGGTTTTTTAATTGACCAGCTGATCAATTAAAACATCTGATTGGCTGGTGCAGCTATCCGGAACGATGACTACAACTATATAAGGAATACCTGAGACACGAGAGCTTCAGTATCGGAGCTCTCAGCCCTGATGATGCAGACTGTAACGTTTGCGAAACGTCGGCACAACGCTGAACCTCAATATGCTAGTTATGTAACTGCAATATTTTATTGTTTTAGAACATTCACATTATGTACGTATTACCATGGTTATACTCACATGGTTGTGACAATGTTATGTGACTGTTGCAAGTACTGGCTATACAACTTCAACATTGCAACATTTCATAACATTTACTCAACCTGAATATTATTAATTTTATATTCACATCGTTACAGGTATAATATGTAACGGTTACGATATGTTAGCTATGTAACTGCAACATTTAGCCGCTTTAGAACATTCACATTACGTACGTATTACCATTGTTATACTCACATGGTTGTAACAATGTTATGTGACTGTTGCAAGTACTGGTTATGCAACTGCAATATTGCAACAGTTCATAACATATACATTACCTGAATATTACCAATGTTACATTCACATCGTTATCAACCTTATATGGAACAGTTACAATACGTTGGTTATGTAACTGCAATATTATACCCTTTCACAACGTTTACATAACCTGAATATTACCAATGTTATATTCACATTGTTACACACATGTTATGAGACTGGTATACATTTTGGTAATGTAACCATGATGTTACCATGGTACGTTATATGTATATGACATGCAGGTATCGAGTGAAACATTGCAGTGTTCTTTCCATATTACATAACAGTTATACTACACAAGTGTAACATTGTGATATTAATTGTAACTTCCACGTTATATTGCCGTTACATGACTGGTTTACTGGGTATATGCACAAATAGACTAGTTTTGTACTTACGTATAAATTACCATAGACGCAGATGCCATTTTTTATTGGATATCCATATATAGACCGACCGAAGCATTATCACTCAAGTCTGCATAGGTTGGAAAACACCAATTTAAAACAGATACAGGATTCGAACGGGTATAAGTTTCACTCATATTTGCATACAAGCACCCGAGAGTCATTATTAAGCCGAATCTTTGACTGTACGAATAAATTCCGAGATGGGCAGATACATTATAATCTGCATCAACATATGCATTCACAAAGACTTAAAGGTCAATTTTGCATTAGATAATCCATATAGAGCCCTATCTGAAATATTCTATCTTCACCCTGGATAAGTTTGGAAACGCTCATTAAAACATATACAGGTTAAACCCATATTTATCAATAAGATCGTTAATTCTGTATATCCCCATTAAATGTTAATCAGTCAATACCAATTACTGCTGATGAAGTGACTTATCTGAAATATCTGATTTATTCATATTGAAAATGTACATTTTTATCGGAAAATGATGCGTTTTTGTCCATGGATTCACAAATTCTGTCCCATACAAAACTTGGTCCTAATATATCTGTCATTTCTCATAAGGCGAAATAAGTACAGTTTCATACATATCAGTTTTTGCATTCGAGATCTGATAGCTAAAAATCGTGGACTTTCCCATTTTATGCACATTCGCTTCCAAACGGTCGAGTCCATTTGAAACTTATAAATTTATAACTTGTGGAAATACAATTAGAAAAATATTCAAATCAAATCCGTAGCTGCTGATAAATGCCCGCAACTTGTCGATCAGTGTAAAATGCAGATTTGATGCAGTAGATCGCACATACGTTATTCCCTATAGATTCCATCTTGCTCATAAAAACAATAGAATCTGATACATTCCATATCGGTTTATCCAAATAGAAACCGTATATGCGAACATTCCAATGAGTCCAGATAAAATACGAAAATCCGCTATCCGTGCTGCCAATAGACCAAACAGCAATGTATCGGATTTTTATCGTTGGCTACAGGATCCTATTGGTCCTTTGCAATAGGGACCCTCTCGCGCCAAAAGTCTACGGTATTATCTATAATACTATCCACCCCGATTTTTTTCAATGTTATCCGCCATAGTCTTTCTCGCCACTCAACTGCGCGGGACACTTCGCTATCGCGGAAATTCAAACGTAGGCTTAAAGAGTGCACCTCCCGGGAAAAAAGTTCATATCCGAATATATCTGAATCATACCTGTAAATCAGATATGATCAGACAAGAAAATTGGCAATATCTGTTCATGTAATGTCATGACAGATCATGTATGCTTATATCAGCATGTATGATCATTTCAGAGCCATTTTGATAATTTTGAGAGCAGACCCGTCCATATCGCAGCAGGTCTGACCAGATCCAATCCCCAGGCAAGATCTGATCTTGTTGGACCAGATCTGATTTTATTGGGCCAGATCTGATCATGTCAGGCAGATCTGATTTTATTGGGCCAGATCTGATCATGTCAGGCAAATCTAATCTTATTGGACCAGATCTGTCTGTCCGTATAAGAATAAAATACCGTGGATCCCAGTAGACCTGGACATCCATGAACAATAGACCTGCCTATATGATAGAATCATAATTTATCTGAACCATCAGACCAGGTATGACTCCGACTATATTAGAGCAAATCTTACCCTATTGAGACAGATTAAACCTTGTTAGTGCAGTCATGAAGATATTAAAATGTTTACATATATAGAGCGGGGATTATTAACACGTCAAGTGATGACGTGTTAATAATTAATAATATTATAGTAACTCACATGATCACATATAATACAGTCAGGCGAGGTGCCATATCTGATCGGATATCGTCTCATATCCTCATATATCGTTTCATATATTCAGATGTATTCATGTGTGAACAACTGAACTGCATATATGACAAGGTATGAGTGTATAAGACTTCGTATATTTTCCAGGTTTGGTATCGTATCTGATGGGATAAAATTTTATATGAACGTGCCTGCTCATATATCACATCATATATGTTCAGATATGGTTTCACGCTGCCAACTCGCCTTGGTACCTGATCAGATAAAAACATATATGAGATCTATATAGTGGAGTCTGGTACCGTATTTGATCGGATATAATCATGTACGAACAGATACGTTCATATATCACATCATGTATGTTGAGATACGAATTTACGGTACCAACTCGCCTTGATACTTAGCCAGATATAAACAGATATGAGTTCATATATGGTCATGCCAGATACTGTATTTGATGAGATATGATCTTCTATATGCATATGTGATGTGGAGAATGATCAGACCTAATCATATATGATACTGTAAAATGTCAGATATAAATATATCTGATACATGTATGACAATATCTGATACATATATGAACATATCCACTCAGACATTAACTTTTTTCCCGGGCTCTCAGCCACGGTTTATATTCCATTTCCATACCAAGTGCATCTGTGGTGCCGTGTGTATTTTGAGCTTACACATCCAAGAAATGGCCAAGGCTCGGAGACTTGGCCATTTTTTCTGTCATCGACTTCTTCGACGGTATTCATGAAGCGCTCTCAACGTCATTTGCATAATTTCATTTGCGAATATCTTATGCAAGTTGTCCTCCTTTCAAAATCGTTATAATTTATTCAAAATCTTCAGCATAAAATATTAAATTATACGCTAAACGTAAAAAAACTCCATTTTTCATAATATCACCACACAGTGGAGATGATTTCAACACACGTAGTAGAGATAGATTGGTGCTTTGTTTGTTGAAAAATATGCCATCAGCAATAATCCCCATCACGTTATAAATCATCACGATGGCACATTGGATATAATATCAAAATAATTTAGTGTCTCCTAGGTTGTTTTTGTGAAAGGTTCAAACACGCGACACGAATCTTTACGTTTCCAATTAGAGTGATGCTCCAACGAGCAAAAAAACGAAACATGAGAAGTGTCGATTAAACCATCATTTATATCATACGTATTTTGAAATGATTGTACGGTATCAATAATGTATTCTTATTGTATTTTACCATATCGTTCGATTCGCATCACGGGCAGAACACATGCTTTCATTCCAACATCTTATAAATATCCGAACATTGTCATAAAAGTTGGTACTCTATACTGTGTAGAATTAATGGTTGGCGATAACCAAGGCAATGGTTATCACCAAAGGATAATATTTCAACGTGAAAATTGTTCACAGAAAATCGTAGCTGAATTAGAAGCGGCTTTTGAAACGCGGCGTGTGCCATTGCGGATTATCGGATAAAAATCGAAATAGCTAAATTGTGGAATTTAAATATCGGGAAACTTCGATTTAATTATGTTAATTTAATGCACGTGACACCGTCAACTGAATTATAATTATTCGATTCCGAAAACCACACGTATTTATAGCTTTGTATATAGCAGTATATACAATATATATCGACATAACATGGACACAAATACATATGTTGTCAACAAAAAAAGCATCGATTTGAAATTGTTTTACAACATGATAACACCGCTCATGAAAATAATGCTACAAAAGCGATACGTGACTGTAACGCGTTCAACGGTGAATTTATCATTAATTGGGAATGGCTGACATGTGATGTAAATGCTATCCCTCAGGCTTGCAATCAATAAAAACATATGGTCTTCAATTACGCTTTCATTATTTTATCCCCTCTTGGTTTATAAATATAAATATAATTTTTTTCCGTGGGTTGATTTGTAACTACAAACTGTCCCGTATGAGGACGTTTAAAAGTTTGGTTGTCACTTATCAGGTTGTTTTGCCCATTATAGATAGAATATCCAGAGACATTCTACCTAGCGTTTGTTAGCGATTTTCAGTTCGTGAGGTCGAGCGGCTTAAGGGACAACACCACTGTGACGGCTTCAAAGAATCGATTTTTTGAAAACCATCTAGAAAAATCTAAAATACATTTAAGATTAAGATGCCGTTGGACCTAGGTCGAAAAAAATAATTATTTTCGGAGATATTGAATATTTTGTGGAGCGGTGCAGCGCTCCGTGACGCTCGGGGTCCCGCACAGCTGCGCGCCTCAGGGTCGGCAGGTATACCGGGCCTTTCCCAGGTCCTACGGGTCTTTCCCAGGTATTCTTTTGTCTCCCTTCACAAAAACCCGCTATTGTTATAAATATAGTTTCGAAAAAAGCCATAGGTGGAGATAATTGAAAAATTTTCAAGGCAGGTAAAGGGATAGCGTTATAGCGTCAGTTTGCGAATAGAAGCGACGCTACTCGTGTCTAAACGCTCCGAATCGTTTCGTTTATAAATATCGAACGCTCAGAATTATTCTTTGCACATCGAAATGGATAATCAGAAAGTGTACGCGGGGAAAAAGGGAACAAAACGGAGCTATGTGACGAGGAGTCGAACGAAAATTTTGAATCGAAAACCTCCGAACCGTTATAGCTCCGAAAATAGTTCTGCAGAGTATGTGAGTACGTCGGCGAAGAAGTGAAAATCGTCGGACGATTTAGAGGTCGGTGTTACTAACGATTTCGGTTATCGTATAGTACACCTCGTCAATGCATTGAACATTATATCGACGTTAGTGAAGTGCAAAGTGTGTCGCAAATCGTCGATATTGCAGATGATATCGCGGTATTATTATTCAATGATGGCCTGAGAAGCCTCATGAAAGTTTTGGAGACGTTGGGGATAACTATCGGCCCAAATTGTTTCAATTTTTGCGTTGAAACCGACGCAGCGCGGATCGAGCTGGCGGAGCGCTCGCTCACAAACGCTGCAAAAGAGGCAAGAAGAGCCTCTATACGTTCGAGAAAAGATGCTAGGGACAATGATTTGCTTCTTGAAGGCCAACTATATGGTGCCGGCATCGCTGATTAAAGGTAAAAAAATGTTTTTCCAATTTATCGCATAAATTAACAAACCTAAAACTTTGAACGCGTTTTTCTCAAGACGACTTTTTTGAGTGCGACACGTAGCAGAACTCGAGCAATTTTTATCCAATCGACTTCAAATTTGGACTGCATCAATAAAACTAGATTATCTAAAGAAGTACAGAGGATTTTTTCGATATCTCAATCATAAAAAAAGTTATAGCCTATTTTCGACGAGAAATTTTGCTCGAAAATCGTCCTTTAATTTCAAAAGCGTGCCTATTTTTTAAAAATCATATTTTTTCAAATCCCTGTGTACTTCTCTTCAAAATATCATATTATTAACTAAAACACTCGGTATTTTTTTTCAGATCGACTTTGAAGAGAGTTCCGCTGCGTGCCGCGAACCACTGCAGAGGCAACAGTACCTGACGCGGGAGCTTCCCCAGCGTCACCATGGGGCGTAAAAAATTTGAATTTTTTTTTTTTATGTATCTTCAATAAACAACGAACAAAACAAAAAATTTTTTTTCGAATATCTCTTTTTTTCACACAAAAAAAATTCTTGAAAAATGGCAAAAAAACAGGGGGTCACAGTGGTGTTCTGCCTTAACGCGTTTGAGCATTTTTATTTCGCCACGCTCATCTAGTAGTCCACAAGCTAGTGTGTTGGGATGGCTCTGGAGCCCCTCCACGTACCGTTTGCTGAATGCTTGGATGCCTTTTTTAAATAAATGCCACTCGTAGATCATTGTGTATCGTTTTATTTATGACATACCAAGGGGCATTAGCAATTGTTCTTAGAGCTTTAGATTGGAATCTCTGGAGTATATCGACATTGGATTTGCTGGCCGTTCCCAAAAGTTGGATACCATAACTCCACACTGGTTTGAGTACCACCTTGTATAAGAGTATTTTGTTTTCCATGGATAATCGAGATTTTTTTCAATCGGCCAATATAGTTTTTTTTAGTTTTAAATCCACCTCTTCTCTTTTCGTTTTTATATGATGGTTCCAGGTTAGACGTCTATCTAGGTACATCCCTAGATATTTGACTGCATTCGCTGTAGGTAAAGGTTGGTTATTGAAAATAACTGTTGAGCATTCTTCTTTACGTAGCGCAAATGTGATGTGTACTGATTTGCTTTCGCTCGCTGTTATCCTCCATTTTTTCAACAACTCTTCGACTTGTATCAGAACTCCATGGAGTAGATGAGATTCCGTGGTAGGATTTTTGTGCTTGGCCATTATTGCTGTGTCGTCTGCATATGCCGCAATTGTAACGATGCCTACTGATGGTAAGTCTACAGTAAATAGCGTGTAAAAAAGTGGGCCAACAAAACTCACCTGTGGTACTCCTGATTTTAAGGGATGAAGAACTGAAAGCTCTTGCCCGTATCGGACTTGAAATGTTATATTGTTTAGGTATGATTTGATGGTGAGGTAGAATTGGGGTGCTCCTTGTTTTATTATGTAGAGTAGGCCATCATGCCATACTTTATCGAAGGCCTGTTGTATGTCTAAGAACACAGCTGAACAGTATTTTTGTCTTCAAATGACTTCAAAATCACGTTGCATACCCTATTAACTTGTTCGATCGTGGAATGTGATTTTCTGAACCCAAATTGGTGTTCAGGCATTCAATTTTCTGCAGATATGAGTAGGTTCATTCGTAACAGCAATAGTTTTTCAATCAGTTTTGATTTTATCGGGAGTAAGCTGATCGGTCTGTATTTGACTTCAGTTGGTGGCTTGCCAGGTTGGGAACCATTATAATTTGGGCTATCTTCCATTGGCTTGGTACGTGTAATGTACGTAAGATGTTAAATAAAACTGCTAAAAAGACTATTGCTTCCTTGGTAGCTCTAGCAGGATTTTCCCCGTGATGAGGTCATATCACGGAGATTTTTTCGGGTGTATATGATATTTTATGACCTTCAGGACTTCATCTGCAGTAAAGTGTTGGATTGGTAGAGCCATTGGCAGCGGCCAGTCTAGAAATTCCTGTATCGTGTTGTCGTTTTGACATGATGTTATCGGTAATGATGTACAAACATCCGTCAGATGTGCCGCAAAAGAATCCGCTTTTTCTTTTTCGCTCCTGGCCCATTGGCGTCTGGCATTTCTGATGGGTGGAATTTGTATTTGGGGTCGTTTCATATTTTTTGTCATTTTCTAAGTGGAATAGTCAGTCACTTGGGTTGCCGTTAGGGTTTGTAGATGTTTGAAAGCTGTCATTGTTGTATGCAAATATGAGCTTGTTGAGTCCTTTGTTGACATTATTGTATCTATTCTTGTCTACGGGATTTTTGCTCAGTTGCCATTTTCTCTTGAACGTTCTCTTTTCTCGGATTTTATTTTTTATTTCCTGTGGATAATTAGAAGTTTTATGACGCTGAAGTTGGCAGACAGACCTAGCAGACGCGTGACGCCCGAACCCAGTAAATTTGTAGCGTGACTGTACGCGCTCGGGTCGTAGCGTAGCGAGGCAGTATAGGGCCTACCACCCGCTCGTGAATGAGCCGAATATATCTGACTGGCGGGAATGATGTTTTTTTGTTGCTTAACAACAACCATCACCGGGATAAATCATGAGTCGATCGTTTCGTCTATTCATATAGAGTAAGCATGTAAATCGTCAAGTCGAAATTTTCATGCATGTTGACGGCAGACGACTTTAAACAAAAATTTTGTTCGAGTACGTGTCTCCGTACTCGAACAAAATTTTTGTGCATGGCGGATAACTTTTTTTTGTTCTTAATTAACAAATTCCGTCACCAGGATGAAATATAAGAGGGGGGAGGGGGGCGATTCGGCCAAGTATATAGAATAAGCAGAATTGGTAGCAGACGGCCTTTTGTGAAATTTTTCGTGCGAGAATGAAGACGCGATTCGCGAATAACAATTTTTAAATTAATTTAAAAAAGTCGTTACCGGGATAAATCATAGGTCAATCGATTCGTCTTATTATAAACAATAAGCAGCTGAATTGCAAAAGTAGCTGTTGTCATGCAGTTTGGCAGCAGACGACCTTTTGTGAATTTAGTCGTGCGGCCAGCACGACCCTTTTCGCGAATAACAATTTATTTCTGTTAATCAACAAATGTCGTCACCAGGATGAACCATAAAGGGATCTATTCGGCCAATTATTCAGAATAAACACGTAAATAGAAAAAGTCGCTACTGTCATGCGTGTTAGCAGCAGACGACCCTTTTTGAGATTTTTCGTGCGAGTAAGGAGGCGCGATTCGCGAATAACAATTTTTTAATTAACTTTAAAAAGTCATCACCGGGATAAATCATAGGTCAATCGATTCGTCTGATTATAAACAATAAGCATCTGAATCGAAAAAGTAGCTGCTGTCATGCAGGTTGGCAGCAGACGGCCTTTTGTGAACTTTTTCGTGCGAGTATTGAGGCGCGATTCGCAAATAACAATTTATTGTTGTTAATCAACAAATGCCGTCACCGGGATAAAACATAAACAATTTTTAAATTAATTTTAAAAAGTCGTCACTGGGATAAATCATAGGTCAATCGATTCGCCTTATTATAAAAAATAAGCACCTGAATCGAAAAAGTAGCTGCTGTCATGCAGGTTGGCAGCAGACAACCTTTTGTAAACTTAATCGAGCAGCCAGCACGGCCCGATTCGCGGAGAACTATTTATTTTTGTTAATTAAAAAATGCCGTCACCGGGATGAAACATAGGGGGATCGATTCAGCCAATTTGTTCGGGATTCCGCCTCGCCTTACAAGCGGGGCGAGCTTCCCGATCGGCTCGCGCCGAGGCAGTACCTCGTGGGCGCTCTCACCTCGCCTCAGAGCGCATGCTCTGTTGGACGTGTGCCGGCCGGCACGCGAGAGCGGCCATTCCTGTTTCGTCCTGACCGTACTCCGCGACACTTCGCTGCTGGTCTCATCCACGTTTTCTTTTAACCGAACCCGCTGTTAAACCCGCACCGCACTCTTTAATCGTAATGTGAGTCACCGTGTGCACTCTGCACTCGTCACCCGCACGATTGGCGTATAAGACGCAATCGCTACCCGCCATGTCTACATCGCATTTTCGTAATTGTAAGCGCACCGCGTGGCCTGGCCAAAACCGCGTGTGTCATCAAGGTTCCACTGGACCGGCCATTTTTCTCCAGTCGTGAGGTATCGCCACGAGATCAATAAAATCAGTGCGCGATCTCCGACATAGTCTACACCGCTTCGCTTTAGTGTTAAAACCGCTCGTTCACCCGCAACAATTCAAAAACATTGACTCCTGACTCTTTCAATAAAAAGACAAGCGGATCCCGCGCTAACACGTCGCGTCTTCAAACAACTTTATTTTCAACCGTGTGCACGATCCTTAACATCCCGGCATTATTTCACTCATTCCGCAACATTTTTGGTCCTTCGAGCCGGATCGTGCCACTTGTGATTTCGCGAGTGTTTGTGCGAGTGAAAAGTTCGCGAGTCTAAACTCTGTGCGCCGCGAGACCACGTGGCAACTCGGCCAATTTGAATCGGCCAACCACTGTGCCGCGCTCGGGAATCTCCCACCCCTCGCTCGTGTCGACGTGGCCAACCAGTGCACTCGGTGACAGTCATTGGCCACTTAGCGTAAAAGTTCGTTTTCGATCACGCCGCCGCGTGTCTCACGCCATTGTTCGCGATCAGCAGTGCTTCGCCTCGCATTTTCGAGCTTTCTTCGTCGAGTTCGCGAGTTCGGACTATTCTCGCGAATTTCTGTCGATTGTGTCGCGCTCTTTTCGTCTCTCGCTGTTCGTGACAGCACGTGCAAACCGCGGCAGTGAATCGTAACCACGCGATTCCTCCCAGGTTTTCCCGCCTCGCGTGTGCGCGCTCGCAACGACCATTGCCCTCGTGGGCACGTCGCTCTCGATCTCGGTCTCTTGAGACTTCGACCGCCATTTTAAACGGTGTCGCGCTCACCCCGCGCGGTTTCGTGTTTCGTACTTCGCGCGTCTCCCGAGTTTCGTTGTTCGAGTGCGCGTCGTGTAATTCAAACTCTCGCCCGCCATGTCGAAACCGTCATCCGGCCGCACGACGCCCGAGGTCACCGTCGACCAAGGCTCGCCATCGAGCCTCACAACGAAGCCTGAGACAGCGGCCCCGCCGCTACAAAGTGAATCGGTCGACAAGGGTCTACTCGCTCCCCCCAGCACCTCGAGCGATCCAGCACCTGAAACTGCGCCGGCGCGCTCTGGTGGCGAAAGATCGTCCCGCCAAAACTCACCCGCTCGGCTTCCGATTGACCTCGTGGTCAAATATAAAACACAACTCAGCCGACTGAACTGCATCCAGTCGATTTTTGATGAATCTGTCGACGATTGGTCTCTCGACACCGTGGAGGACCTTCAGGTCGAAATCAATAATGTCGAGGCCATCCACGCAGATTTCAAGGAGACGCATCGGTATATTGAGCTCCATTGGCCCGCTAAGTTCATCGACCACGAGTATTTCCGGAACGACATCCACGGCACTGAGGCCAAGCTGCACCGCAAGTGCTTAAAAGCACTCAATAAACTGCGCGCTCAGTTCGTGACTACAGACTTGAGCCAGCAACCCGCATCGGAGTCCAGGTGCGAGCCAAAGCTCCCGGACATCCAACTCAAGACCTTCAGCGGTGAGTACGCCGACTGGCCCAGCTTTAAGGATATGTTCGGAGAACTCATCATGAAAAGCTCTCGAATATCTGATATCGAGCACCTCCATGATCTCCGGAGCTGCATGTCCGCTGGACCAGCCGAACTCATCGCCAACTACCCGCTAATGGGTAGCTCGCTCAAACTGTCGTGGCAAACGCTTGTCGCACGCTATGACAACAAGCGCCTCCTGATTGAGGCGCAACTGGACAAATTGTGCAGCCTACCCAAGCTCACAAAAAAATCCGCAAAGGGGCTCTTCGAACTCATCTCCCGAGTCTCCGAGGCGTGCAAGGCACTCGATTCACTGGGAGTGGTCGAGAATTTAGGTGGAGCCATTCTCGTTCACTACGTGTGCCATCAGCTGGACACCGCCACGCGGGAGGCCTGGAAAAATTCCCTCGGCTCTTCATCCGAGTATCCGAGCTTCTCCAAGCTCGAAGAGTTCCTGACCGTTCGAGCTCGCGCACTCGAACGGATCGAGACCACCACGCCGATGGCCTCGAACTCGCTGTCCGCTTCCAAGCCGGTCATCGCTCATCATGCATCCGCACAGCCGAGCTCTGCTAAACCGCTTCGCGACCCGCGCCCATATCACTGCGACTGCTGCAACGGGTCGCACTACATAATTACGTGCGCGAAGTTCAAGACACTCGACACAACAGGACGCCGCAAGATCGCGTCCAACTGCCGGCTGTGCTTCAACTGCCTTAGCAGGCACAGCTCGGCCACCTGCAAGTCAACCAAAACGTGTCACTTCTGCGGTGCTAGGCACCACACGATGCTCCACGAGGAGCCAAGCCGCAAGTTCAGCGCCCCCGTATCAAGCGAGCCGAAGCCCTTAACATCTGCAGCCTCGCAGTAGGGAACAGGTGCAATCGTCAAAACCGCAGACGTGCCTCGCACTCAAAATTCAACCGCTAGCGTGCCTTGCACTCACCACACAACGCTGCTTGCCACAGCACTCGCAACCGCACTCTCTTTATCCGAACACACGAGAGCGCGTGTCCTCGTCAATCCGGGATCAGAACTGTCCTTCGTCTCGGAACAACTCGCCCAAAAACTCAAAGTTCGTCGTCAGCAATCCGCAATCCCGATCATCGGCATTGGAGGAGGAACAACAACGCAAACGCAAGGAATGGCGACAATAACACTGCGCTCGCTCCATTCCACCGCCTCAGCATCGATCGACGCTCACATTCTGAGGAAATTGACCTCGGTGCTACCGTCGTTCCACTCCGCTAGGCCCCACCTGAACAACTTGACGCTGACTGACCCAGACTTCTTGGAGCCACGCTCTGTCGACCTCATTCTTGGCGCCGATGTGTACGGGCAGATCATCAAGCCCAACATCGTCAAGCAATCACCGACAATGCCGATCGCTCAGCTGTCAATCTTCGGTTGGCTAGTCCTGGGTCCTGTGCACTCATTCAACTCTCCAGTGTGCACTTCCCACCACGTAAGCACGCAAACCAGCAACGATGAGCTGCAAATTCTCCGCTCCAAGTTTTGGATTCAAGAGGAACCGCCGTCAGATGCAGAAGGAACTCTCACGCATGAAGAACAAGAGTGCGAAAGCCACTTCAAGTCTACGCACTCTCGAGATTCCACGGGCCGCTACACGGTGCGGCTCCCTCTGAAATCGTCACCCGCAGTATTAGGGGACTCGTACCCCGCAGCTCACTATTGTCTCAAGCGCACTCTTCGCAAACTGCAGAAGAACGACTCCTACCGAGAACTCTACAAGAACTTCATGCATGAGTATGAAGTACTCGGCCACATGTTTCAGATCTCCGAACAATCATCTAACCTCCCGCATCGAGGTGAGCACACCGTTGGTGACTCCGCTCGTGAGATGACCTTGGCACCAGTTGGTTTACAACCAGCCGGAGGGTTGAGGGTCTCATCCGGTGGTTCATCGGCACAAGCTCATCCTCACGGGGTTTTTTACCTTCCGAACCACGGAGTTCTCCGACCCGACAGCACTACAACAAAACTAAGGGTGGTCTTCAATGGGTCCTGTCCAACGTCATCCGGACAGTCCCTCAATGACATCATGCACACTGGACAGAATCGGCTTCTGGATATCACGGACGTGCTCACGTGGATTCGTCATCATCGCTACATCTTCGCAACGGACATCACGAAGATGTACCGACAAATCAACGTGCACGACGACGATTATAACCTCCAACGCATCCTGTGGATCAACGACGACGCCACAGAAACGCACTTCAAGCTCAAAACGGTGACGTATGGAACAAGAGTCGCTCCTTTCTTGGCCGTACGAGTCCTTCTGCAACTCGTAGAGGACGAAGGACACCGCTTCCCTTTGGCTATTCCATCACTGCTTAAGGGACGCTATGTCGACGATATTTTCGGCGGAGCTGACTCCGCCGAACAGCTAATCGACATCGCTCACCAACTCAAAGAGCTGTGCCACGCGGGAGGGTTCTCGCTGGCCAAATGGCAATCAACGCATCAAGATTTGCTTTTGGCAATCTCCGCAGACGAGGCACCCGCTTCCACAATATCATTTGACGATTGCTCGACCAAGATACTCGGGCTAAAATGGAACGCTCAAACTGACGAATTCACGTTCGCAGCTCGCTTTTCCAAGACCGCAAAGGCAATCACGAAACGCCAAATCTTATCTGAGGTAGCTCAGATTTTTGATCCACTTGGTTTCATCTCCCCAGTTACGATTCGAGCCAAGGTTCTTCTCCAAGAACTGTGGCTACAAAAAATCAGCTGGGACGACTCACTGCCACCGACCATCGTGTCAAGGTGGCTCGCCATCTGAGAAGACTTGCAACAATTGGCCAAAATTTCCATCCCACGATGGTTCAACACGTGGAGCAACTTCACTGTTGTACTCCATGGCTTCTCCGATGCATCGCAGTCCGATGAATCACACTCTTCGTTGCGGCTCCGAAACTCGAATATCACTGGGACTTAATCAATCGGTATTCATCATTGCAGAAACTCATCAGGATCACCGCCCGCTGCTCCAAGATTGTTGCAAAAATGAGGAAACAAGCCATCGGAGCTTACGTCACTATGCTCACCCCAGAAGAGATCGACGCCGCAAGAATCCTGTGGGTCAAAGCAACGCCAGCGCTCTACTTTGCGCACGAGATCAGGCTGTTGAGCTCGCACTCTAATCTCAATCCAAACCATGCCTTCTCCCGTCTCACCGCATTCCTTGATCATGAAGGCGTGATTCGGGTCGGAGGCAGGCTTACCAGATCATCGCTCTCACCCGAGGGCAAGCATCCCGCTATTCTGCCTAGGCACTCACGCCTGACAGAACTCGTCATTGCCAACTCGCACCTCCGGACGCTCCACGGAGGCACGCAGCTCACGCTCGCTGACATTCGGCAATCATTCTGGATTCTCGGAGGCCGAGCTCCAGTCAAATCGCACGTTTTTCGCTGTGTCAAGTGCGCGCGACAGCAAGGAATCCGCGCTCAACAGCTGATGGGCCAACTGCCCACAGCCAGGGTCTCACCGCATCGCCCCTTCACGCACACAGGCCTCGACTACGCGGGGCCGTTGACCATCAAAATATGGAAGGGACGGGGAGCAAAAACGACCAAGGGATGGATCTGCGTCTTCGTGTGCCTCGCCACGTCAGCTGTGCACCTCGAGATCGTCAGCGACTACTCGACTGACGGCTTCATCGCTACATACCGACATTTCGCAGCGAGAAGAGGAATACCGCGCGTCCTGCACTCTGACTGCGGCACCAACCTGGTCGGCGCCGATTCAGCCCTCAAAAGGATGTTCTGCAAAAGCACTCAAGAGCATCACGCCATCGCCACTCAATTGTCCAACGACAAGACCCGCTGGGATTTCAACCCTCCAGCCGCTCCACATATGGGCGGTAAATGGGAGGCGGTGGTGAAATCATTGAAGTTTCACCTTCGACGCACTGTCGGCGATATCGTACTGACGTTCGAGGAACTCACCACGCTTCTCACTCAAATCGAAGCGACATTGAATTCTCGCCCGCTTGGACCTCTCAGTGACGACCCACACGACGTGTCAGCTCTTACACCGGGACATTTCCTGACGGGAGCTGCGCTCTCCACACTACCTGAGGCTTCACTGACCGAGCTCAAGCTTGGACACCTCGACCGATGGCGCCTTCTTCAACAACGTTTCCAACACTTCTGGAACCAGTGGAGCACCCATTATCTTCAACAACGTCAGTCGATCGTCAAGTGGCGACACCCATCACACGACATCAAAGAAGGCACTCTCGTGCTTATTACCGATAAGAGGTTCCCGCCGAGCAAATGGCCGTTAGCTCGCGTCACTGCCGTCCATCCTGGCCAGGATGGACTCATCAGAGTCGTGACAGTGAAGACCGCATCTACAACTCTCACACGACCCATCGCCAAGCTCTCACCGCTTCCGATCTCACCATAGATCATCGAGAACTTCAACCCTCAGCGAGGACGTCAACCCTCATCTAGAACATCACCACCGCAGTGCTGATGGCGGGAGAATGTTCGGGATTCCTCCTCGCCTTACAAGCGGGGCGAGCTTCCCAATCGGTTCGCGCCGAGGCAGCACCTCGTGAGCGCTCTCACCTCGCCTCAGAGCGCATGCTCTGTTGGACGTGTGCCGGCCGGCACGCGAGAACGGCCATTCCTATTTCGTCCTGACCGTGCTCCTCGACACTTCGCTGCTGGTCTCGTCCACGTTTTCTTTTAACCGAACCGGCTGTTAAACCCGCACCGCACTCTTTAATCGTAATGTGAGTCAACGTGTGCACTCTGCACTCGTCACCCGCACGATTGGCGTATAAGACGCAATCGCTACCCGCCATGTCTACATCGCATTTTCGTGATTGTAAGCGCACCGCGTGGCCTGGCCAAGACCGCGTGTGTCATCAAAGTTCCACTTGACCGGCCATTTTTCTCCAGTCGTGAGGTATCGCCACGAGATCAATAAAATCAGTGCGCGATCTCCGACATAGTCTACACCGCTTCGCTTTAGTGTTAAAACCGCTCGTTCACCCACAACAATTCAAAAACATTGACTCCTGACTCTTTCAATAAAAAGACAAGCGGATCCCGCGCTAATACGTCGCGTCTTCAAACAACTTTATTTTCCACCGTGTGCAAGATCCTTAACATCCCGGCATTATTTCACTCATTACGCAACACAATTATATAGAATAAGCACGTAAATCGAAAAAGTCGCTATTGTCATGCATGTTGGCAGCAGACGATCATTTTTGAGATTTATTGTGCGAGGGAGGCGGCGCGATTCGGGAATAACATTTTTTTAATTAATGAAAAAATGTCCTTACCGGGATAAATCGTAGGTCGATCGATCCGTCTCATTATAAACAATAAGCAGCTAAATCGAAAAAGTTGTCGCTGTCATGGCGGTTGGCCGCAGACGATCTTTTATAAGTTTAATCGTACGAGCAGTGCGACCCGTTTGACGGATAACTTTTTTTAAAATTAACGATAACCGTCACCGGGACAGAACGTAGAGGAATCGATTCGGCTAATTATATAAAATAAGCACGCGAATATATACCGCCGCTATTGTCAAGCGTGTTGGCAGAAGATGACCTTTTATGAGATTTCTCATGCAAGTAGAGAGGGTTCCTTTGCGAATAACAATTTGTTAATTAATTAAGAGAAGTCGTCAGCGCCATAAATCGTAGATCGGTGGATTTGTCTATTTGTTAAGAATAACCCTGTAAATAGTACAAGTCGCTAATGACACGCGTGATGGCAGCGGAAGACCTTTTATGAGATATTTCGTGCGAGTAGAGTGGCCCGTTATGCGGATAATTTTTTTTTTTTTGTTAATTAATTTATGTTCATTTTCTTATCATGCGTCTGCACCATTGGGGCCAGGGTTAAAGCTCTTTATTATTTTATTTTATGAGTGAAGATTCATTAAAAAAACCTAATCTCAAACGCTCATTTTCTTCGAGAGAAAATATTGCAAGTGAAAATATTGCAAGTGTAATTATTGAATTAATATAAATTAACACCAATTCACTTGATTTAAGAACAAGTACGGTTCGCCAGAATGATACTCACTTAGCAGCGCCAGATGTAATCCATTGATACAACAGTTTTTACAGTAGCTCAAAACTGTTGTATCAATGGATTTCACTTTATCACAATATAAAACGTTCACCAAAATTCACTTTATCACAATATAAAACGTTCAACAAAGCTCATAATATTGCGAAAAGTTTGTGCGTTGTTAATAAAAATACGAAAAGAAATGGCATGGTTTCAACGGGGCATTCGAACATCGTAGACAAGGCTATTTTATATAATAACGCACAGCAAGTCGCATCTATGACTGGTGCGACTATTTCTTTACCATTAACAGACACCCTTCTCGCCCTTATTTCTGTATGGCATGGCATGGCATGGGCCATACGTCCTTTACATTTATGGCTCACCGACCATAAATGTATTAATGATTAACCCTTACAGTGGAACACGCACTCTTATATCGATGTACCTCACGGTCTAGATTAAACCTCATAGGCCGATTATATTCTGAGCAAACATCGAAACACACACCACGTTTTTTAATCCAAGTTACAGAAAATCAACCGGCCGGTTGGATTTACAAAATCCAAATCTGTATTCTTCCGTTTCTCCCCAAATATTACGACGTTTTCTCCGAATATAATCGCCTACGAGAAAAATGTATGATTGGATTCTGGTATAAAGACAATGTACACGACGTAGAAAATGTTTATTTGGAGATGTAGGGATAGGGTCATAAGAGAAATAAAGGTTTCTGTTAATAGTAACAACGTAGTTGAACCAGTCATAGCTGCGACGGGCTGCCCCTTGTGATTAAAGGTAGTCTTGTCTTCCTTCGTCGAATGCTTCGTGAAAACATGCTGTTTCTTGTCGTGCTTCGGTCGAGGATACAATAACTTATCGTATATCATACATTTTTTAACAAATATTGTTGTGCAGTGAATGACATAAGTGAGCTAACTTTCGAAACTGTTGTATTAAGGCGTCTGGCCACCTTGGCCGATCAAAAAATGGGTATATTTAAAAAAAATAATAATCTCGAAAGTATGGGCCGGAATATTTTTATTATCTTACACAACGTCAGAAAGGGCTTTAAGAATAACGTCAATAAGTTTCCGTTCAAAGTATTAAAAAATAACGCCGTTATGCACATTGCCGCGGAGGCCCTCCGCACGATACGCGCGCTCGTTGTCCCAGCTGTTACCCGATCATTTCACATCTGAAAAAAAATCAGCTCATTCGTGAGTAGTGTCGCTACAATGTAGCGTAGTTTGTTTACTTTTCGACCATTAAAAAAATTATGGTGAGCCGTAATTTCGGTGAAAAGTACATTTTTTTTTCTTCGACTCACCATAATTTTTTTAATGGTAAAAAACAAATCGCTACGCTACATTGTAGTGACACTACTGACGAATGAGGTGATTTTTTTCAGATGTGACATGACCGCGTAACAGCTGGGACAACGACTGCGCGTATCGTGCGGAGGGTCTCCGCGGCAATGTGCATAACGGCGCTATTTTTAAATATTTCGAACGGAAATTTATTAACGTTATTCTCATAGCCCTTTCTGACGTTGTGGAAAAAAATAAAAATATTCCGGCCCATACTTTCGAGTTTATTTTTTTTTTAATATACCCATTTTTCGATCGGCCAACGTGGCCAGACGCCTTAATGGATTACTTGCAACGTTGATGAGTGAGTGACATTGCATTGAACAATTTTCTATTCGTAAAAGAAATATATTGATTGTAATTTATCGCGAATCGGGTCGCGTCACCGGCACGATACCATTCATGAAGGGCCGGCTGCTGCCAACACGCAATGCAACAGCGACCTCTTCTTAATACATGCTCATTCTTTATGATACGCTGAACGGATCGCTCTATGTTTCATCCCGGGGACAACGTTCTGAATTACCTGAAAAATTGTTATTCGCGAATCGGTCCTTCTAAGTTGCACGAAAAATCTTACGAAACCTCGTCCGCTGCCAACACGCATGACAGTAGCTACTTTTTCGATTTAGCTGCTTATTTTTTATAATAAGACGAATCGATCGACCTATGATTTATCCCGGTGACGACTTTTTTTGATTCATTAAAAATTGTTATTCGCGAATCACGCCTCCTCCCTCGCACGAAAAATCTCAGAAAAGGCCGTCTGCTGCCAATACGCATCTCAGTAGCAACTTTTTCTCTATACGTCCTTATTCTATATAATTGGCCGAATCGATCCACCTATTTTTCATTCCGGTGGCGGCTTTGTTTATTAACAAAAATAAATAGTTATCCGCGAATCGGGTCGTGCTGGCCGCACGATCAATTTCACAAAAGGTCGTTTGCTGCCAACCTGCATGACAGCAGCTACTTTTTCAATTCAGCTGCTTATTGTTCATAATAAGACGAATCGAGTGACCTACGATTCATCCCAGTGACGACTTTTTTAAGTTAATTAAAAAATTGTTATTCGTGAATTGCGCCTCCTTACTGGCACGAAAAATCTCACTAAGGGTCGTCTGCTGCCAACACGCAGGACAATAGCGACTTTTGCGATTTATGTGCTTATTCTATATAATTAGCTGAATCGTTCCCCCTATGATTTGTCCCGGTGAGGACTTTTGTTGATTAACAAAAATAAATAGTTCTCCACGAAATGGGTCGTGCTAGCCGCACGACTCAATTGACAAAAGGTCGTCTGCTGCCAACCTGCATGACAGCAACTACTTTTTCAATTCGGCTGCTTATTGTTTATAATAAGACGAATCGACTGACCTATGATTTATACTGGTGACGACTTTTTTAAGTTAATTAAAAAGTTGTTATTCGCGAATCGCGCTTCCTTACTCGCACGAAATATCTCAATAAGGGTCGTCTGCTGCCAACACGCATGACAGTAGCGACTTTTGCTATTTATGTGCTTATTCTATATAATTAGCCAAATCGATCCCCCTATGCTTCATTTCAGGGACGACTTTTGTTAATTAAGAACAAAAAGTTATCCGCCATTCGATCTGCGTACTTGAACAAAATTTTTGTTTAAAATCGTCTGCCGTCAGCACGCACGATAATTGCGACTTGACGATTTACATGCTTACTCTATATGAATAGACGAAATGATCGACTCATGATTTATCCTGGTGACGGTTGTTGTTAAGCAACAGAAAAATATCATTTCCGCCAGTCAGATATATTCGGCTCATTCGCGAGCGGATAGTAGGCCCTATGCTGCCTCGCTACGCTACGACCCGAGCGCGTACAGCCACGCTCAAAATGTACTGGGTTCGAGCGGCGCGCGTCTAGGTCTATCTGCCAGCTTCAGCGTCATGAAGTTTTTGCGTTATTTTCAAGCTGAGGTGTTGCTCTCCACGCTGCTTCTCGTATCAGTCTCGTATATTGGTCAGTAGCATCATCTATTTCTGAGCCGTTCTTAAGAGAAATGTTTAGATTTATATTTTCATCTATTGTTTTTCTGAAACTTTCTCATTGTTTTTTGCATTGTATAATTTGGGAGTGTTGAATTTATGTATTACCCCTGTGCTTATTGTTATGATAACAGGTGTATGATCCGATGATAGTTGAAGGCTTGACTCAGTATTAATGTTGGTTCTTGCTTCTCCCTTCGAGACAAAGAAATCCAGAACGTCCGGAATTTTGTTAGGATCAGTAGGCCAGTATATAGGCTTTCTAGTGATAATTGAATGTAGATTTCTTGTCATTATAGCTCTTAGCAGCTCTCTACCTTTAGTTGTGTTTAGCCTGGGGCCCTACTGTGTTTTTTGCGTTGAAATTTCCTCCGACAATAAATCGAGAGCCTAGCGTTTCAAAATATTCGAGAAAATCAGTTGACTTTATTAAATTCCTGGGTGAGCAATAGACTGTTGACAATACTAAAGGCCCGTTCCATTCGTCGATTTCAATACTTGTGGCTTGTAGGTGTTCTTCTTCGTACTTGACCAACTCATGCGGTTTTATATTTTTTCGGATGATAACAGCGTACCTCCGTAAGCTGTGCCATCTGGGTGTATTGTTTCATAGCAATTGAATCCTCGTATATTAGAGTAGTTTTTAGAAGTGAAGTGGGTTTCTGGGATAAGCATTGTACCTATTTTATTATTGTCTAGAACTGCAAGTAATTCATAATGGCGTTGCGCTAAGCCGTTGGCGTTCCAGAGAGCAATACGATAGAATGTATTCATTTTTCGATTAATTTAGTGATGAATGTCGTCATTCATTTCATAAAGGAGCTCATGAGTTCCGTTTGCTGTGATAGCATTGACTTGAGTTCGATGAAAGATTTAACGACTACTGTTGCTAGATCGGGATCTTTATTTTACTGATTTTCGTGGGTATCTAGATTTTTCCGAGTAATGTTTGCGTAGCTTACGTCATTTCTTCTGTGTTGTAAGCTGGTTTCTCCGTTTGTCCTTGATTCTCTTTCAGGTCTTCTTCTTCTATGCCAGTCTGGTATTCGGGCTGTGTTCTCCGTTTTTTCAGAATTTCCTGATAAACCATGCATCCTTTACAATTTGAAGGGTGAGCTCTGTTACAGAAAGCACATTTAGCTGGTGTATCTCTGCTTTTTTTGACAGTCCTCAGTTTTGTGTTCAGCCCTGCATTTTACGCATCTGTGGATTCGTCGGCAGTAACTTTTTGTATTGCCATACCTTTGGCATCTTATGCACTGCGGAATCCCGTTGGTTTTCCTGGGGGGCTCTATCTAGACTCTAGCATTCAACGATAGGTCGACTTTATAAATTTCTTTGTTGTTGGAACACGGTTCAAGATCTACAAAGGAAATTGGGAGGGGTAATTTGATTTCTATACTTTCGACATTCAGTACATTGCGTACTTCGAATCCTTCGTTTATCTCGACCTTTAGCCGTCCAACACTTGTTGCTGGATGTAGGGATCGTATCACTACACGGTAGGCTCGCTCTTGCTTTAGTTGGTACGTGTGATTTGATGTATTTTCGTCATCTAGTAGATGGATAATTTGTCTGTATGCCTGGAAGTTTGCTGCCATAATTTTCAATTGGTCGCCGTTGCTAATTGTTTTGTGGGTATAGTCGGTCACTGTTATCAAGTTGTTGATTTTGTTTGTCAACACTTCTATATCCTGAATACCCGGTATAAATATAGGAGATGGTTTGGGTTCCTTGTTGCCATCGTCGACTGGTTGATCACTTAGTTCTCTCCTTATATTTTGACTGGCGGTTTGTACATAATACATAGATTCTGTTTTGGTTCGTAGTTATAGGGGGTGCCGTATCATTACTACTTGTCGAACGGGCGGAATTAGTCCTCGGACGTTTTCTAGGTTGCATTACTTGCCACTCTGGTGAATTGTTTGGCTCATTTGTTGCCCGGTTACTTCGGGCAATTCGAACACGAGGGATATCGGGGCTTGTTCTCACTAAGGAACTGGATGAAGTTTGTGCAAACGATGGTTGTCTAGATGGGCCTGGCATTTTTATCATCGGGACGTCATCAGGATTGTCCTCATCCATTTTTACTCACACTTAGGGAGTGTTAGGTCTCCCCAAGGTCAATTTAAAAAAAGGATTAAGCCGTACTATATAAATAGAAATGGTATAGAAATTAGAAATCGATTGTTTTAGACAAAAATGATTGTTTTTTCGAGCGCTGTTTAAGAGACGTTCGTGAGAGGTTTAATAGAACGGTCAGTTTGCTTGGGTAAAATCCCAAAGTAATCCAACCGCTCATCACTTGACGACTGTAATTGAATGTACATTTTCCTCTCCTGTACATCTCATTTCATTGCTATATCGCAGATCGGCATATCTTTCTTCCACATACATAAAATCGAATCGCGCGCTTCCTCTCCTACATACAGGTGATCCAATTGCACCATCTCTCATACATACATCTTAACCGGATCACTACGCGCCTCTCTTCCAGCAACACGGGTCAACCATCTTCGCGGTAGCTGCTAAATAATAAAATAAACGTATACATAATATAAATTAAATAAAAATGAATAAACAAATAATCACTCAATTAATAATTAATCAATCGAGACCCCCTCATAGAATCTCGCCCCAATGGCCTCTCCACTCGTGACGCACCCTCCGCCCCGACCCCTTCAAAAGACCTGATTTAAAACTCTCATAGTTATACTACTTCAGAAGTTTACAATTACTTGTAAAAGTGCAAAAATTGTGCCTCTTTCTGTCACGTCATTCAGAAAAGTCGAGATATAATATTTAATCCAGTAGACGGATTGATTTTTAAAAAGTCTTTTAAAATGGATTTCTCCATATTTTCGGCAGTAAACCGGTTGTTGCTTATAATGACAGATGAATACCTGAAATGGAAAAAAATATAGATTGGGATATATATACATATATATATATACATATATATATACATATATATATATATATATATATATATATATATATATATATATATATATATATATATATATATATATTTACTTCAAAATATGATAAGCGCTTGAAGGTGGCATATAGATTTAGATGTTTAGCAGTTTTTCGAATTTCGCTTTGAAACTTTGGGAGAATATTCTACATGTATAGTTCGACCTTTTAACGAAAAAAATCGATTTTCTGATCGTTGTAAATGTATACACCGCCTTAATAGTGCGACTAGCACCGAGCTATGGTCGGAGGTATAATTGCACCTTAATGAACGTTGCATTACTGTACCTCGGTTTTAACGAGTTACACGGTTCTTATTTGTAATCATAGTGCATCATATTAAACTATATCCGTATGCATCGAGTAACATAGATCTATGTATGTGTGTATATTTATACCACAGAAATATGCACGTGCTGCGCCAGTGATATAAAAAATAAAACGAGGCGAATAGAGCGCAGTCCTATGAGTTGTCACGTTCGCATGCTGAACTCCTGCTTTCCATGTCTTTCTCCTTTACTCCCTCGCTTTTTCACGCTATTCGCTCACTGATTACGAGGTGAATAAACGTAGTACAAGAAAGATTGAAAGGCAGAGTAAGGCAAACAGAAAGACAAAGAAAGAAGGAGAAAAAAGCAAGAATGATGCAGAATGATGCATACCGCAGCTTGCCCGGGATGAGATCCTCGGTGCAAAGCCACGAACCCATGACGAGTGAAAAAAAGCCGCCTTTTATTCGGGACAGTTTCTCCAAAATACATCGTGGTATGAGTCCTTTATACGCGCTGGTGCAATTTCGTTTTGT
>OZ023316.1:15031780-15204280 GCA_964007375.1 Ophion obscuratus | reverse complement strand
AGGATCTAGAAAACATGATCATTGAAGCGATGGATCAACCTATGAAAATGGATGTCGAAACTGGTTTGGACTTTCTGTCACCAAATGAAATTCATAAAGCAGCCGCAATAGAAGATGGCAGTGAAGGAGATTGGCACGGACAACGATACATAGATCCAAAAATTGATGAAAATGTATGTACCCAAGATATAGAAGAATTGAGCTACGAATACAAGACAAGAGCTGTGGATTACTGGAGATCCGAGGCAAATGGGAATAGAAAGTTATCATATGTTCAAACGAAATTCAAAAAAGTGAAATCAGAGCCGCAGTTGCGCCGGTGGACCCATAGTATAAATAAGGGTGGCACCTACAAAGAAAAGTTAACAAAGATAGCTCACTACACGTTAAACAATTTTAATGATACTTTGGACAAAAGGCTGCCTCTCCATGATATAGATCTTCGACGATGGGCCTTACGTGCACGAGAAATTGTACAAATACCAGCCGTAAATTTCCAAGAATCCCCTTCTTGGCTAAGGACATTTAAAAACCAACATGGAATTGTGTCACGGAAGATTACTAAATATGTAACAAGACAACAATTATTAAACGCTGATACACTTCAAACCAAAGTTATCGAATTGATAGAAATGGTGAAAGTCAACATAGCCAACGTTGCGGCTGAAAACACATTTAATTCTGATCAGAGCGGATTCAATTTAGAGCTACATACAGGCCACACATTGGCAAAAGAAGGGCAGAAATCCGTTGAGACAGTCGTGCAATCGAAAACATCAACAACACACAGTTATACTAATCAGCCTTTGGTTTCTGCGAGTGGCAAGTTTTTGTACCTTTGTTGATCGTTTTAAACGAACCTACTAGCAAAGTTGGTCCTCGAGTGGAACAAACTATGTTCAGAGCCGAAAATATATTTCTATTGGCTTCGAAATCTGGAAAATTGACGACTAATAATTTCAAGCGATGGTTCCAAGAAGTATATACAGTACTACCTCCCTAAGAGAGCCCTCCCTAAGAGAGAATTTCCCCGCCGTTCCGCTTGAGCGCATTTTATGGCTTCCCCCACCTAGCTCGAGCTGTCCAGTGTACCCGAGGTCTCCCGAGTTTGTCGCGGACACCTCCATAAGAGATCGCGAGCGATTTCAGAAAATCGCACATCGCACGATTGTCAAATGGATAATATTCCTTTGTATAATAATATATACGTTTAAGCCGTAAAGTCGGAGAAAAAAACATGCACCATAATTAAATTTCAAGTAGTAATTTAATGCAAGTAAAATATATTTTCGATTCAGCCATCCCGTTTTATCTAAAAATGAAATATTTATACATATATATACATTGTATATTTCAACTTGAAGTATATACACAAGATAAATTGTTAGTTACATTTTTTTTGTACACTGTACAGTAGAACCTCAATTATCCGAACGATGACTTAGTTTATCCGAACTCTCAATTATCCGAACGTTGGCGCGAAAGATACATTGTTGCTCGCTGCCACCGCCGTGAGCAACAATGAGCAACCCAACGCAATCTCTCCTTCCCAAACGGCTGCGAGACTTAGCCGCTCAAAAACGCGTTACAGCCGTTCGTCAATTAAAAATGGACGATTTTATTTTTTAAAAATATAAAAAAAGCATTCAACTTTTTTCAGGTATTTCAAATACATTATATATATATATATATATATATATATATATATTTCAGGTATTTCAAATACATTATATATATATATATATATATATATATATATATATATATATATATAATGTATTTGAAATACCTGAAAAAAGTTGAATGCTTTTTTTATATTTTTTAAAAATAAAATCGTCCATTTTTAATTGACGAACGGCTGTAACGCGTTTTTGAGTGGCTTTCAACGTTAACATATATGTCAAATTATAATATATATGTATGTACTGTTTTTATATAAAAAGGTGTTGTTTATGATCTCCTCCCAAAAAACCCACGTTTCGATTATCCGAACTAGTCTCGGTCCCAATTGGTTCGGATAATCGAGGTTCTACTGTATATGTTCGAGTTTCGATAACGAATATACTACGTATATTTTTGCGAACAATAAGATAATTCAACAATTATTGAAAGTTTTACAAATGTTTCCTTCATATGTGTTATAATATTGCAACAACAAAATATACCAAACAGCAGAATAAAAAAACGCGAAGAAAAAGAAAGATTTACACATCAATATTCAATGAGATATACTTACGCATGAAACGACGAAACGCCAGTACACTTTCCGCAACTTGTTTACAGTTTTCTCAACACTTTCGTTCGCGCTCTCTCATAGAGGTCGAGTGGAGAAACACATACACGCTACCACATGCGCGATTTTCGAGCGCGCTAACCTAGCGGTGGGGGAAGGCTTCGGCGACGAATTTCTCGAGAATTACTTCCCCTAACCGCCCTAGACCGCTCTCTTAGGGAGGTAGTACTGTATTCCCAATACGGGTCCAAAATGGATAATACTTCTGGATTATTGGAGCGGTCAATGTCCAACTGCATTTAAAGAAATGGATATGCAAGGGAAAGATATTCAAGTTTTAACCATTCCAGCAGGTAAATATACTGCACCAGTTTCATTCGTTCTGTAGACAATTACTCCATATGATAATTAGTAATTCCTGCAGGTACGACTGCAATGATACAGCCCCTTGATGTTTATGGCTTTCGTGTATGGAAAAACTTCGTCAAACACTTGGGTACATACATTTTCATCAGTTTTTGGATCTAGGTATCGTTGTCCGTGCCAATCTCCTTAACTGTCATCTTCTATTGCGGCTGCTTCATGAATTTCATTTGGTGACAGAAAATCCAAGCCAGTTTCGACTTCCATTTTCATAAGTTGATCCATCGTTTCAATGATCATGTTTTCTAGATCCTTACTGGACTGTGTTTCCTGGTCGGTGATTGGAGTGCGAGGCAAATTCATAGCACTTATCGCTATGGATAGAGGTTGAATAACATTTACCGGATTAACGTACATTTTTATTTGTATTTCGAACTCAAAATGTATGGCTCGCTTCTCCGTCATAACTGCAGGAATAATGATCGTTGGTGAATTTATATGAATTGAAACCCAATTGATAAATATACACGAAATAAATAACGACGACTCACGCTATAACCAGTGTCACGTCGGGAAGCACATTGAGCTCCGACAAAACCAAGGACTCCCACGGTCCCTTACGAAACTGCGTGCACCAAAATGAGCACGATAAGAATATTCTCATTCCTCGACATATTTCCAAAGGCACTCTATATTTAAGATGCCGCTCATTAATAAAACCTGAGCGTCGCGCACTCTCTCCATGCGGCCTCTCCTTTTTGTCTATTCGACGGCCGTATCGGATACTGGGCGCAACTTCTCTGAAACGCCATAAAACAAAAACACGTAACGCGCCTTTAGGGCAACGTCAGTAAGGCCCCGGAAAACTCCCAACGGCCCGATCGTAAAATTAAGTAACACAGGAAAAGAATTCGTATGCGGAGAATGCAAATGCACCCTCCTTCATAAAAACCTCCCACCAGAAACAGGTTCATGCGTTCGTTACGTATGATATGGATTACTACTTCTATTCCCAAATTAAATGAGGTCAATACTCTATTTCTCCCACTTTATGAATTCGGAAGACCAGGAAATCACATATAAAGGGTGTAACCCAGCAGTTCAAAGCAGTTCTAGGCGCATCAGAGCAGTTCGGTCATTCCAAAAGTCTACCGTGCTGTCTATCGTTGTCGCCTATCAAAGACAATGTATCGAAGTCACTCTATAAGTCTATCAGTCCACGACGGTCGTCTAGTAATTTTTTATCTACGTTCAAAGTCTTTAATCGAATTAGCGGCGGTCATACTCGAACGTAAGTTAGAATGAGGAAATATCTCGAATATCTCTCCAATCCTTGAAAATTGTACGCGGAATAGAATCAGTGTACTTGGAAATTGTACGCGTGCCACCGATATCATCTGCGACCGCCGCTGGCCCATTAGCGAAGTCCCTAAAATTTTACGACCGACACCCGCTACCTGAACGACTAGGTCGACACCGAACGAAACCATCGATGTAAGTGAACCACATTTTTACACTCTTTGTACTCGAACGTTAATAGAATTAGCCAAATTGGCTGATTTCAATAAATCAACCGTTTATTAGAAACGAGTCATTTCCAAATAATCGGATTATTTCGATAAATTCCTTTAAAATCCTTCCTTCCTCCAGCACATCCTCTTTTTACCCTCATCCCGTGCTATTGCGCTAGGCGTAGGCAAGAAAGAGGGAACCACACTTTATATGCCCACGTCCTCTCCGGACGTAACACCAGAACTGCTATTAATCTTTAATAAGGCAATTTCACGGTTATTACGAGAGCCGCTCTTTGCACCGTAGTCGCTCTTTGCGAAGATTTATTTCTTTCATTTATTTGTTCTGCTGTTTGTGAAATAAAAGTTAAAGATAAAGATTAAATTATACTACGTTATAAGCTGATAAAAATGTTTGCATCATTCTATTCATGAGTTGCAGCGGCAACCCAAAAACGCTGTAATCTCTGCAGATAATGCCTTCGATACGATGAGTGGAGTGGAATTTCTTCGTAAATATACAATTGTAATCCAGTTGCTTTCCGAAGCACGAAGTCAGTCCGTGATTGCGAGCCTTGCCTCTGCCCATATGAGTGGGAAACTGGAGAGTGATCTTTCACAAGTAATTCACGAATTATTGCAATAACCAACACGCCATTTGTTGCTGTACTCATCATTATCATCATGAACGTCTAGTAGTCGAAGAATACAACATTTTTTCCCTTCAAACTTTATTTTTATTTCAAAAACGAGAAAATGTGTATCGACTATTTTGACTGATTGTACTTTCTTTGTAACCCATTTTTAGTTCTACAACTTTTCATCCATGCCGCACGGTAAGAACTTGAACGTTTGCCTTTCGAGAGGGGGACCGCTGGGGGGGGGGCTGGAATATTACAAATATGCAATTGCGTCATAACACGAACATATATTGACGTGGATTTAGACCGAAATGCCAAAAGGCTAAGTGATTATACGATGCTCTCAGCAACAAAATCGACGGGCAGTTTCAACCCCTTAACTGTGAGATATCGGAAAAATAAAACATCCGTATCCGCACTTTTCCATTCTCTACATGTAAGCAAATTTACATCCCAACCGATTAAAAATTCTCGGAGATACTGTTGAAAAAATTGCATTTTTGCAATAAAGAAAATGAAATTTGTTACTATCTGCATCATTCTCATCTCCAATGAGAGTACACCAAAAAATAAACATTGTTGTAATTTGAAGTTTTTTTCATATCTCGTACTGTTAAAACGTTATCGACGAATAACGGAAAACACCCCAATTTTCAAGGGTGCTTTTCAACCCTTAAAAATCGGGTTCCGCCGATATAAAAAAATACGTGTCACCTATTTTTACCCATTCTACCAGCATGCCAAATTTAATCGAAGTCGGAGACATCGACCTCGCAGCGTTTCCTTGTAAGGACACATTCTCGATTATGTAAAGCAGACTTCATGGCCCGAAATTGCATGTGATTCCGACAGCAAACATACCGCTTTACACAGAAAATGGACTTTCCACAATTCTGTATGCAATCTAAACCGCTTGTACGCACCGAAGACAACACACATATGTACAAGGGAAATACCAGGCTCAAATTCGGCACGTTTGTAATGAACTCATATCATCTCGATGAAAAGTTTGGCTACATTTTCATTTGTATAGGTTAAAGGTAGACTATTAGACTATTTAGACTAAAGAGCTCAGACATATTGTTTGTCTGAGTATCAATTACATTTGGCCTACAGAGCTCCTCATTTGAATTGTATATATATTTATGTGTGTATATACACTTTGCAAAAAAATTTAGGGAGCAAGAAAAAAATCCAAATTTTTGGGGGATTTTCAACAGGCTGTAACTCATACAAAAATGGTCGTACAGCAAAAAAAAAAGCAAATTGTAGCTCTAAGTGTCTAGTTTTCGGATCTGAGTTTGAACATTTTTTTTTTTTAATATTTTTCGAGTAATCATAAGAAAACCACCAAAAAAAAAATGATCGACATTTTTTTGGTTTTTTTTTAAATCTACGGACGTGGAAAAAAAAATTTCGACTTAACCTCTATATGGACCGCATAGCTTGTTTATTCAGCTTCAATTTGGTTTTTTAAAAATCTCGATACGAGCATTTCTCGCTGAGATATCGGTGTTTGAATGGAAAAAGATCATTTTGTCTTTGATTACCAATATCTCAGCAACCAATGATCGCACAGAAATTTTGCGGTTGGTTTCAAAAACTTGAATAAATTCTCTACAAGGATTGGCAATTGAATTTTGAAAATTTTTTTTTTTTTCAATCATTACATGAATTTGAAAAAGCGACCAAAAAAGGGCTTTTTGTGGTTTTTTGGAAAATCAAGCGCCCAATCAAAAATATTGCGGAAACCACTAATGTTAAGTGTGCCTTTTACTGTTCAATATACCCACAAAAACCCTACGAAGTTTCAATTTAATCCAGCGAACCGTTTTTTTTCCCACTTGATCGAATTTTTGAAAAAATTAAAGGAGCAAGAATTTCGCTCTGAAAATGTCATAATTTTTATCAAAAATGAAAAAAAAAAAAAAATTTCATTTTTCTCTCAATTCTGTATTAGTGACTTGGAAAATTTAAGAAAAAAAAAAATCGAAAATTTTTGAAAAAAAAATTCCAAAATTTTTGAAAAAAATTTTTTTTTTTTTTTTTTTTTTTCAATTGGCCCTGAATTAATTTTTAATTGGCCCTAAATTAATTTTCCTAGTCACAAATTAATTGAATAAATTAAAAGTTGATACCCCCAAGGCAAGTCGAATATTCGTTCTACGAATATTGGGACAATAATTTTTTTGTGCGAATATAAACAGTGTCTAAAAAAAACAGTTTTTCTTAAAACTTTTCTTAAAAATTTTTTTTTTCAAAAATTTTGGAATTTTTTTTTCAAAAATTTTCCAAGTCACTATACAGAATTGAGAGAAAAATGAAATTTTTTTTTTCAAAAATTTTGGAATTTTTTTTTCAAAAATTTTCCAAGTCACATACAGAATTGAGAGAAAAATGAAATTTTTTTTTTTTTTTCATTTTTGATAAAAATTATGACATTTTCAGAGCGAAATTCTTGCTCCTTTAATTTTTTCAAAAATTCGATCAAGTGGGAAAAAAAACGGTTGGCTGGATTAAATTGAAACTTCGTAGGGTTTTTATGGGTATATTGAACAGTAAAAGGCACACTTAACATTAGTGGTTTCCGCAATATTTTTGATTGGGCACTTGATTTTCCAAAAAACCACAATAAGCCCTTTTTTGGTCGCTTTTTCAAATTCATGTAATGATTGAAAAAATTTTTTTTTTTCAAAATTCAATTGCCAATCCTTGTAGAGGATTTATTCAAGTTTTTGAAACCAACCTCAAAATTTCTGTGCAATCATTGGTTGCTGAGATATTGGTAATCAAAGACAAAATGATCTTTTTCCATTCAAACACCGATATCTCAGCGAGAAATGCTCGTATCGAGATTTTTAAAAAAACCAATTTAAAGCTGAATAAACAAGCTATCCGGTCCATATAGAGGTTAAGTCGAAAATTTGTTTTCCACGTCCGTAGATTTAAAAAAACCAAAAAAATTTCGAACATTTTTTTTTCGGTGGTTTTCTTATGATTACTCGAAAAATATTAAAAAAAAAAAAATTCAAACTCAGATCCGAAAACTAGATACTTAGAGCTACAATTTGCTTTTTTTTTTTTTTGCTGTACGACCATTTTTGTATGAGTTACAGCCTGTTGAAAATCCCCCAAAAATTTGGATTTTTTTCTTGCTCCCTAAATTTTTTTGCAAAGTGTATATATTGCGAGATATAGACGTCGCAAGGATAGGCATCAGGGCACCCAAAGATGTAAATAAGGCCAACGAAAAACGACCTTTAAAATCAATAAACCGAAAACGAATAATTATCAATATAAAAATGAACTAAGAGAACACAATTAACATTTAGCGGAATTGTGGATAAGGACATGGAGAAGGGGGAAGGAAAAACGGGTACCAGGGAGTTTATAAGGGCACGAGAAGCTCGCTTACCCATACTCGCTTTTTCTTTGTGGATTGGACCAGTAATGAGGCGATCCGATTAGTGGCCTCACGGTAAAGAAAGTGTCGCGAGAGTAAAAATGAATAACAAGAAACAGAGGAATTGGTGAGTAGCAGGGAAAATAGCATAAGTGGCTTTTCGTGACTACGAGACTCACGGCAAGGAAAGAAGAAGGACCATAAAAAGGAAAAGACTGTAACCGGCAGCTTCTAGTGACTACTGACCTCGCGGTAAAGGAAAACGGGAAGCATAATAAAAAAGAAGAATAGGAAAGTGGCGGGATCAATTATTTATGTACGAGGAATAAAATAGGAGACAAGGTAGCAAATCGTTGTTTTCATTAGGACCACAGCGAATCCATTAACTAGCAGATTGGAGGGAAAGAAAGAGATTAGGATCGAGATATTATTATTAGTAACAATTTACCATAAACAGGTCGTTGCGAAGATCAGCAATATACCCGATTGGATTGTATTACCACAAAACAAGAACAAATATCACACGCATACTCATCATACTATCACAACAGCACCGGGTTCACTGACCGTACTGGTAGCACGTAAAGAGATCTTCCGCCGAACAATCGATAGCCATGGTGGGAAGAGAGGCTCTTAACGACGCGCTAGAGTCCGCAAATCTGGCACGATTACGCTTTCCATGGCGTAAAAATATAAAAGGCGATTTCGATAGAGTTTTTTACGACGAAATAGATTCCGGTGATTTTAAATTGTTATCTAGAGAGTTATCGAGATATTAAATTTCAAAGATTTTTTTAAGCCCGTGCCATTATATCTATAACGCTCACCACGGCCGATCGATATCCTCAAAGCTCATTTACACCAGGTCGACTACCGCTTTTGGCAAGCAACTTCGGCTTATGGAAGGTGGCAATCGACCTGGTGTATATGAGCCCTCACTCCGTCCACTTCACTTGTTGCTGGTATGCCGTGCATTCCGATCAGCTCCCAAGAATGTTTGGATTTATCTGAATATCTAGTTTTTTGTCGCAGATGGGCAGCATACTGGTGTAGGCGCGAGGCACCTCGAATGGAATCGTGGGGTGCGCGCGATACTGGTGTGGGTGCCTCACGCGTATGTACGGTGTGGACGTACGTTTTGAATCGTAGAACGGAGATATCGATCGGACTTGGCGAGCGATACAGATATTCTCGTACGGGCTGAAAAAATAGAATTCGAAATTCGATATCTCGCAAACTAATCCAGATATCGATTTAAAACCAGCAGAATCTTCTTCCTCGTAAAAAAACGCGATCGAAATCTATTTTCATGTTTTTATGCCACGGAAATCATAATCTCCTCGCGAATTTTAACATTTGATCTAGCGAGTAGAAAAATAACCCGATTCTAACCTAGCGGGAGGCACCTCAAAGCCGCAGACAACGTTATCAACCGTAGATTGAAAGTATTGACTCCACGAGCGTCTTAAGGTTGCGAATCCTTTCATATTACAATTACACTGCGCATCGCGTACGTTACTAGTATTATATCAAGTTTTGATAATAGAGTTAATAAATCCATATATTCACATTATCGACAACTCACCTGAGTCTCTATTCATGATCGAGTCCTGAATCTTACAATTTGAGTGTAACCATATTCCGAACTGTTACAATATATTCATTGCCGGCCAAAAGTTCGAGTACACCAGCCGAAATTTCTTGCCACAATAAAAGTTAGATAGCGGACTCAAGAATAAGTATAATCAAATTTCCCAAGCGGCGTTGTAAAGAGGACAAATTTACCTCCATATTTAGAAAAAAGTGTATAATTTTATTTCGGCCTGGTACATGTTTTGAAAATGGCTATTTTTTAGTTTTTTTGCACGTCTATAACTGCCTGCATAACTTCTGACGAATTTCTTCGCTTGTTTTTTCCATGACAAACTTAAAGAGGGTATCAAAACCTACACTTTCGTTTTTTATAAAGTTTCGTACCATTTTTATTCGCCCCAGTATTGCACTTTCAGCAAAAAAAAAGACATGTTTTAGAAAAATAAGCCTAGTCCAATCACTGTGGGCATTTACAGAAAATGTCAAGAGGGTAAAAGTTGTATAGGATAATACTAGAGAAGCCAGAATTTTTTCAGATTTTTTTTTTTTTTTTTAATTTGTTCGAGGCGTGATTAGTACTTTACGCAATCAAGGCATATCATATAGCATAGCGCAAAGGCGATGTTTTTTCAACGAAAAACTTGTATAGATTAGGTAAAAGAAGTGAATAGCTATTTGTTTTGCGTTAAAAAACAAGTTCAAAAGTTTTAAGTTTTTTCGTCAGCATATTTGGTCTTAAATCCGATAGGTCTCGAAATACAACAACTCAAACGAGGACGAATCTCTCGGTTCCAGTCGAAAAAATTGAAGAAATAATTTTTTTATTAATTCGGAAAAAATTATAGTTAATTGAAAATAAAAAAGTAAACAACTTTCCTCCCTTAATAGATTGTCCTAGACCCCATAATTCCCAAATGGAGCGCCTCCACTCATCAGAGTCCCGACGAAAAATTGTGAACAAAAAATTTCAAAAAAAAATCTGAAAACATTCCGGCTACTCCAATGTCAACCTATACAACTTTTTACCCTCCTGACATTTTCTCTGAAACCCCATAGTTGTTGGACTACGCCTATTTTTTTAAGCATGTATTTTTAGCAAAAAATGCAATACTGGCGCAAAAAAAATTGTACGATAATTTCTAAAAAACGAAAATGTAGGTTTTGGTACCCTCTTTAAGTTTTTCCTGGAAAAAAAGAGTGGAGGAATTCGCCAGAAGTTAATAGTAGGCAAGCCAACTGGGACTAAACCTGTCATGATAGGTCTCCCAAAGTTTATACATATAATTCGTCATGTCATTCATAGGGGAACACAAAATGGCCCTGCTGCCATGTCTGAGACCGGTCAAAGCAACAAAAATTAATAAAAAATAATAATTTTTCTAGGTCTCTGATATGTTAAGTCTCCCGTATTCTGATTGTTCCTCGAGACAGGGGAGGGGTAGGCAGTGGCGTACCTTGGGGGGGGGGGGGGGGAGGGAGGGCAGAGGGGGCCACGGCCCCGGGCGGCGCAGATGTGGAGCGGCGGCGGCGGGCGGCACTTAGTTGCGAAGATAGGGGGGGGCGGCAAATTGATGGTTAGCCCCGGACGGCAAAAAACCATGCTACGCCACTGGGGGTAGGACTATACAAAAAGGCAGTGCTGCCAGCCCCCCTGATAAGCCGCCTCAGTTGCTGCCGAGAGATAAGCCACACATCGCACCCAGGTATCGATCATCATCGACCTCCTCAAAAAACCAAAGCTTATCTGAAAGATCATCAATTTTTGTGTCAGAAAAATGACTGCTGCCTTTTCCAAATAGTGCAGAAAATGGCGGCAGCAGCGTTTGAAAGTCGCCCTCCGCGCAACCGAATTTGGCGTTTCAATTCGGTTTTATCAGTAATCGCCCGATTCTTTTCGATTTGTATTATTGAAATACCCCTGCCACTATCCCGAACAATGAATTTTACGTGCCGTTGATTGTTTATACATATGAAATCGCATATTTTATGTGATATTTTTCGGTTTTGCAGCCGTTTTCATTGTGTTTTTTTAAAAATACTTCCTTACGTCTTTCGTTACATTTCAAAGTAAATTAGTTGTCTTCGGTGAAAAAGTATTAGGTGTCATTATTTCAACGAATACGATTCTATCAATTATTCCAAAGTCGGGGATTTTTCAGCCGTTTTTTGGTCATTTATCATTTCGCTCTTTCGCTGCATATTTGGAAATAAAGACTACCTGAAACATGAAGATTTTTGAGCTATACATTTTTAGCAGGAATCGAGTCCTCGACCCTACATTGGAAGACTCCGGCTGTGCTATTCAAAACGGGCAGAATAAAAAGGGGCGGGGGCCTAAGGGTCTAGACGTTATACCTGCTCAGTCTCGCTTCAGAAGCCATCAGTATAAAAAGTGTAAGTATACTCACACTAGCATTCGCGGGAAACAGCGCTTCCAGTTCTTCTTGGTATTTTTGTTTAAAAACAGAACATTTTCTGTAGCACCCATAGTGATAAGCAAAATTTACACTATTCTCAAGGGTCAATGATGAGTCGCCGTATTCGAAACGTTTCTTTTTCCGGTACGCGACAATAGTTAGACATTGCTCTAATGTAGTCTCGGTAAATTTCGTAACATCGCCAGATTTTTTGCAAATAAAACAACGCATTTTAGATAGATATAAGATTATAAAAACAGACAGCGACACGATCGTTACTGATGGCTTCTGAAATGAAACTGAGCAGGTATCACGTCTAGACCCTAGACCCTTTTTATTCTGACCGTTTTAAATAGCACAGCCGGAATCTTAAAATATATGGTTGAACACTCGATTTCTGCATAAAATATATAGGAAAAAACCTTCATGTTTCAGGTAGTCTTTATTTAAAAATATAAAGCGGAAGAGATTCGTACGGGCCACGAGAAATGATAAATGACCAAAACACGGCTGAAAAATCCCCGACTTTGGAATAATTTATAGAATCGTATTCGTTGAAATAATGACACCTAATATTTTTTCACCGAAGAAAACTAATTTACAGTGAAATGTAACGAAAGACATTTCGTTACATCGAAAAATAAAAAAATATCACATAAACTATGCGCTTTCATTTCATACGCGTATTTCAATATAGCCATTTTCTCCACCGTTTGGAAAAGGCAGCAGTGGTTTTTCTTACACGAAATTTGATGATCTTTCAGATAAGCTTTGGTTTTTTTAAGGAGGTCGATGGTGATAGGCACCTGGGTGCGAGGTGTCGCTTATCTCTCGGCAGCTACTGATAAGGCTTATCAGGGGAGGTGGCAGCACTTCGTTTTCGTATAATCCTACCCCTCCCCTATCTCGAGGAGCAATCAGAATATGGGACACTTAGCATGTCAGAAACCTAGAAAAATTATTATTATTTATTAATTTTTTGTAGCGTTGACCGGTCCCAGACATGGCAGCAGGGCCATTTTGTGTTCCCCTATGAATGACACGATGAATTATATGTATGAACTTTGGGAGACCTATTATAACAGGTTTAGTGTCGTGGGCTCCTAGACTATAAGTGGGCAGTTTCAGACGTGCATAAAATCTGAAAAATAGCCATTTTCGAAAAGAAGTACCAGCCCCAAAAAAATTGTAAAAATGTTTTTAAAAAGGAAAAATTTGTCCTCTTTAAAACGCCGCTTGGGAAATTTGATTATCTTCATTTTTGAGTCCGCTATTTAACTTTTAGTGCGGCAAGAAATTTCGACTGGTGTACTCAAACTTTTGGCTGGCAGTGTATATATACATGCCCAAACAGATGTGTGTGTACGTGCGTGAGTATGTGTCTTCACAACCCGTGTTAGTGTACCGTCAGCGAAGTGTTGAAGCAAGTATTTTTATTATTCTCAGCCGGAATCCTCCTTGCTTCACATGTTCTGCCACAATGATAATATATAGAGAAGAAATAATATTCAACTCCCCATGTACGATTCTAGAGCCAGGTCAACCTTGGAGCAATGATGATCGCCTCAGTTAGAAAGAAACGACTCTGTTCGGCAGCGTAGGTTCGGCGTCCAGTAAACGACTGGATGATAACATCGGCCCAACCATACAACCAAGCGTCGGGCCGCAACAGATAATTAATATTCGCCCTTCGTCGATTGCAGCATCGGCCTTACGTCCATTGCGGCATCGACCCTACGTCGATTGCGGCATCGGCACTACGTTTACGGCAACATGGGTCCTACGTTGCCAACATTAAATATTCGACTAGTGAGAAGCAGGTTGATTTGTTTAAAAAAAGCGAACAGAATATATATGAATTTATTAATAACTTCTGTTATTATTACAATGAGAGTGTTAGCTCTTACGACACTTAGGTAACATTTGTTTTCCTTTAGCTTCTATATTAACATAACCCAAGGATATCAAATAAACAAATATTTCAAATTAAAAATAATAATACCGATCGAACAAGACGAACAAAACGTCTCTTTACTTTCTTTGTTTTTGACCACCAGCTCGATCGCCAGCTCCAATAAACCATCGGCTCATTCTCGACGTAATGGTTTTCGTAGAAACGGAATGTTTCTCCGTCAAAACTGTTCGAAAACGAAACAGCGAGGACTGTATTTACCGTTAATTTTTATCAACAAACGTCAGACATACCAGCCAAACATTTGAATTTTTCGGTTACACTGAAGTTTTTCTTCTTTATTCCAGGGATCTCTCACCCACATGCGCTGTACTACAATTGCAACACTTTGCCGAGCAAGCTCGATAAAATGGTCGACAGTGTTGCCGTGAACTCCTTGTTTCCGATCGTAGTTTTCGTCATCATACATTCCTGTGGAATAAATGAATAACGGTCAGTCGACGGTCTGGTCGACTAGGCCAGAAAAATCGAATTTATTTTTTACTTCAATTTTTGTTAAAAATGTTGGTGAGAATGACAAAAAGTGAATGCTGACGAAATATTATCCCTTATATTAATATTTGAAGGTCCCGCATCGCGAGTTTCTATTTCTCATTCATTTAATATAGCAAAAGTTTTGTTGGCCGCTTCTCAGCTTTATAACTCGCCTACGAGCAAACACACGGAAATACCCAAAACATTTTTTATAGGAAATTCAACGCTCTACTAAAAAGGTCCATATCATTCATACAATAAATTCACTCGTTCGAATTGTATTCAACGTTAAAGTTGAATTTATGATAAATTGAATGGTTTGTGAGATTTTTTTACTTTTACGACGAAAATATTAAATTTTTTTCTGATACATCTTAAAATATATTGTATCCTTTCTAAATTATTCCCTATCTTCAATTCTACACGAAATAATTTCATGTCCAATAACTTGTTGAACATGTTTGTGGCGAGATAGGTTAGAAAAATATTGATTCAGCACACCTGCTTCTTTTGCTTCCAGATTTTGCTTCCTTTCCACAACCGATCTTTACATTTCGCGGTCCTTGTCCAATAATCAACTTTAGCCAGTCTTTTTTTGGCGGAGAGTCGTAAATCCACTTTTCGTCGACTCGATCCAACCACCCGCTAGGGACCAGCTCGATAGATGCTTTATCATTTAAAGTCTTTTCGTGCATGAATTCCACGACGACGTGTGAAACTTGATTCGAGAAGAAACTTCAGAGAATGAAAAAAGAAAGTGAATCACGTATAATTTATTTATCAATTAAGCTCTAACGATTCGATGTTACGACAAGCGTCTCAAACTCCCGGCGTACAAAATGCATTAAAATGAATTTTCCTTACTCGTTTAGTTGATGATCCATCTCGTCAGACGTTCACCTATTCATTTACCATAAATAGTATAACTGTACGTCGGCAAATAACAGATGAACATGAAAATTATGCACGAGCAGGACGACTCGAACTCTCGATCAGTCCACGCTCACCCCGTTCGCGGCGCATAATGGCCGCGTAGCACGACAAAATATTCCGTTAGTAACCTGAAGAGAGGAAGTTTCTGGACTTTGCAAGAGAACACGGTAGCAAGTCAAAGAATTGCCGGAATTCAGTTTTATTCAGTAATGAGAATAAATTTAACATGTTCGGTTCCAATGGTCGTGGTATAGGGTGGAGAAAACGAAATACTCAGATACACACAAAAAAATATATGCACGGCGAGGGTCTCATCAAAATGTATGTTTCAAAATTTAAGGATAAAACATTCACGCGAAAATATATGAAAGTTAAATTTAAGTGATTATTTTATGCTCCAAGAAGATAACGATCCAAAACATGCGGTAAAGAAAGTTAAGGCATGGATGTCATGTAATCTACCAAACCAACTTCGTACACCACTGCAATGGCCTGATTTGAACGAAACTGAACATTTATGGGATTAATCGGGCAGGCGAATGAAAGAGCACGCGATCAGAAATAGAGAAGAGCTAAGAAACACGTGTATAGAATAGTGGGATAAAAGTGAGCCATCAACGAGACATCCAAACTAGTCCCGTCTATGCAGAAACTTTTAGGGTTCATATTTCCTTCATTATGAACCTGCAGATATATTTTCTGCTAACGTCACCGTTTTGTGGCGTATTTTTATGTTGTGCCTACCATTGTATTATTTCTTTATTAGATAAAAAATATGTACATACTTACGGAAGATCATGAATCATTCGAAAATAAATTAGATCGCACATCATGTACTGATTTTTTTGACCCACTGTACATGTAATATTTCCATTTGCTGCCATTAAAAAAGGACGTGTGGTTTTACAATACTTGTAATTTCTCAATCGCATTTCCAATTTCTTTCATTTCCGTTCTTAGAAATTGGGAGTGCTTTCTTTAATTAAAAACTTTAGAAAAACTTTTAGTTGAAAAAAAAATCAGCTAATAAATGTGAAAACCGGATCTTAAGTTCTTCAAATTCCTTCTATGTAAATCTAAAAGATGCAATGTAAGCAGGCATTTTTTAATACTGATCGAGAAGCGACCATTTATGATAGGAATATTTTAATTGCATGACCTCGGAAGGAAGGAGAATGATTTTTAAAAAGACGGAGTATTCGTGTCAATTATTTCTTAACATTCCAAAGCACCGACTGCATTGAAATCGTTCCACCAACCAATTAACGGTATTGTGGTCATTCCATGCCCATATATCTTTAATAGCTGTGCCCTTAGCTTTGCCCGCATTGAAATCCTATCGATGACAAATTTACCCCCTCAATTCTATATTTAAAAAAAATATTTCGTGGAAAATATCACAGAAGATACTGAAAAAGGCCCGCACTACCATACTAGGTGCGATCTCTACTCACCAGAATCTCTTCTCATCTCTTTCTCGCCCGCCTTCCTTCTATTCCCCATTCAATTACAAAGCACACGTTATTAGCTGAAAGTTTTGTTCCTTTGGCTTTTACGATTATAGTTTTATGTGTTTTCTTCTCTGATATTTTGTTCGCTAAAAACAGTGATTCGTGACGACAATTTGTGAAAATGAAAAGTTACCTCCAACCCCTGGTTATTCGTAATTTTTTGGTTTATGCATAACTTGTTTTGTTAGCACGTAAAAAAAATCGTTGTTTCGTTTATTACTTCATTCGTTAACTTGTTTTGTTTGCTTAGTATGCACGTTATAATTGTTCGTATACTTGTTGATTGTAATTGTTGTTATGGACATGAAGCAATGCTCAATAGCGTCAATCATATTCCACACTTCAAGCTCTATTTCTGTGTAAGATTAATCAAAATCGATGCAGCAGTTCGCGATTTGCCTACGCACCTAGCCGTGCAAGAGCCCCCTCGAGAGGTTCCATAGATCCAAAATTAGCGCAATTTCATGTTATCAATTGTTTTTCTATTTCAACTTCCCGTATCATCTGAGCAAACGGCGTCCTGTCGCCGTTACCGATCATACGGAACCAGCGGATCCGCGCAGGAAGGACAACAACACGGCAGATAACGTGCTAGAAAGCGTGCGGGAGCGCTCACCCCGAAACGTCACACATACAGTTCTGATCAGCGTAGCTGGTAAAAAAGAAGGGTCTCGTCTATCAGCAACCCACCTCAACACTCTACGCTTCCACCACAGGGAGTACGTTATGTTTTGGCACGAGACGTTTTGGCGCTGACGTTCTGACGCGAGGACATTTAGATGCAGGGATGTTTTGGCGTGAGGGCGTTTTGGCGCGGGGACATTTTGGCGTAGCGAAGCTGTTGCTGGAATTTACTGGCGCCCAAGCAAATCCGAATAATTGGCTTCAGCCGCCATATTGGAAAACACGTTTTCTCAAATATCTCGTGAACCGTGCATCGTACGACAAAAACAGTGGAAATCGTTTTCGTAGATAATCAAGTTCTCTACAGCTTCTATTTGTTACTTTTTTCTATATAGTGCATAGGTTTTAATTTATAGCGTGTCAAACTTTTTTCAACGTGATTATTGCTATATATATGGTTAACGGTTGATAAAACATTAAACATGGTAATAACCAAATTTGTGGAACATAAAAGTTCTAATAAGGGGTCGTCCATTAATCACGTGAGGTTTTTAGGCCACTTTTTGATCCACCCCCCCCCCCCCCCCATAGAGATATGTGGTGAGGTTTCCAGCCCCCCCCCCCCCCTATTTGAGCCTCACGTGATTAATGGACAGCCCCTAAACGTTATTTCAAGTTTTTTCCCCATTAAAATGATACATTAATAGCTATAACGCTGTAAATGCCGAGTTGACGCATAATAGCTTCGAGATTATAACGCTGTACATCATGCGCGTATATGTTAGGCGGCCTCACCCAAGAACGTGGAATAACCCAACACATCAGTGTAACCCAACATCAGAGACATACTGATCGTGCAAACAGCCATGCAATTGTCCAGAAGATACGATTCAGTCATTATTTTGGGCGAGGACGTTGATCTTCTTATATTGCTAACCGGATTGGAGAATGGATACGATAACATTTTCTTTCGCAAGCCTGGAAAAGGACGCACTCCTGAAACATTATACCGCCTTAATTGTATCAATAGCCGTTACAGCAAAAGTGTTAGGGACAACCTTTGGTTCCTTTACGCTTTCAGTGGTTGCGACACTACAGCAACTGTATACAAAATAAGGAAAACCAAAATTGTTTCAACATGGCAAAGAAACGATTCCCTACTGGAAGCTGTGGAGTTGTTTACCGGAAAGAACATTAATCCAAATATGATTGCTCACGCTGGAGAACGTTTTTTTTTCTATTGCGCTGTATGGAGGTAACAAATCAGAAGCATCCATTAATTTTTGTCGATACAAATGCTTCGAAAAATTAGCGAGTAAGTTCCAGCTGAACCTGTCACTTCTACTTCCAACCCAACACACAGCACGTTACCACTCGTTCAAAACCTACCGCCAGGTTCAAACTTGGCTTGGATTTTACCATGACCCTGAAGAATGGGGTTGGAAGCGGACTACAAACGGAATTCAACCAGTTCGAACTGCTCCCGCACCGTCAAAGTGTTCTGCAAATAATATCTTGCAAATGCACCAAAAATTGCGGGTTGTTTGTCGATGCCACAAAGGTGGCCTCAAATGTTCAATTATTTGTTCTAACTGGAGTGAACAAACATGCGTCAATGTGCCAGATACATTGGATGCCACAAAGACGAACATGGAATCGATAAGGATCAAATTTTCGATTTATCTTCTACGGATATAGCGGACGAAGAAGACAGAGATGTGTAAGGCGATAGTTTCTTCCTTCATCATCAAAACAGATGAGACTTGCAACGTAAAATACCGCGCCACTTTTTATGTGAAAATAAATGTTTTAGTCCGTTTTTTATTTCAAAAAATTAATTTGCATTTATTGAACTCTGTTATCCCTTTCTTCACCGTTTCCTTGTCATTGTTATCATTATTAATTTTTAAGATGTAACGTGATGTACAACTAATTGTATCATGCTACATTGACAATTTTTGATGATAAGATGTTTTACCCATTCAAGTAAAGAAGTTCTATAAGTCATTAGTAGTTCTTCCTACTATTTATAATTTTAATAGACTCACTACACAGTATTATTATTTTTCTGAAAGCTTTTTGTCGTTTTATGCGTTATGAAATGTTTTCCGTGCACTACGAGCAACATTTTCACTGAGAATTCACGTGGTGGCACGTTTACTGAGCTATAGCTCTTGAACTATAAATTTCGCGGAAATAAGTTTGGAATCAAGTTGATTGAAAATGTTATGTTCTACAAATTTGGCTATTATTATTTTTAACCCTAGACGCCATACCAAGCAAATGGCTACGCTACCAGTCTGACACCAGTTAGTACGTTTCGCTCATTCGTCTACTGCGCACCTTTCCGTATACGCTTGTGTTGATTTAGTACTGACAACTTTGGCTTCTCTTATTGGACTTGGATTTTTGTGAATTGGACTTGTTGATTACATACCGGCAACTTTGGCTTCTCTCTTTTGGAATTGGACTTTTGTGTTGGCATCCTTGTTATCTACCATGCCTACGCGCTACACTCCACAAGAATATGCGAACATGCACCTCATTTATGGGGAATGCAGATGCAACGCAAGTGCCGCCGCTAGACTTTATCGTGAAAGATATCCAAATTTAGAGCGCTATCCTGATCACCGCGTGTTTGTTAATGTGCACCGTTCACTCACGGAGGGTGGCAATTTCCCGAATCAAATACGGGCTGGAGTAGACCTCGCTTTCCTTACGAGGAAGAAGTGCTGCAAGAGGTCGCAGATGACCCAAGTATTTCCGTTCGTGTAATTGAAGAAAGAACGGGAATACCCAAAAGCACAGCACATCGTATTTTACAAAGAGCCGAAATGCATCCGTTTCACGTACAACGAGTTCAAAGTCTTCTCCCTCGAGATTATCCTGAAAGGATTTCATTTTGTAGAACAATGCTACAGAGGCATAATGAAAATCCCCAATTTATCCAAAAAATTCTCTGGTCAGATGAATCTACATTTAAAAAAGATGGTTACATAAACTTACACAATTTTCACGAGTGGCATATGGAAAATCCACATTTAATGCGAGAAGACAGATCCCAGTATCGCTTTAAAGTAAATCTGTGGACCGGAATTTTAAACGGCAAAATTATTGGGCCTTTTTAGCTACCTGAGAACTTGAATGGCAGGAATTACCTACATTTTTTACGAGAAAATTTACCAACTTTGTTAGAGGACGTACCACTAACAGATCATCGCCACATGTGGTATCAACAAGATGGCTGCCCAGCGCATTACGCAGTGCAAGTAAGAGATTTCCTTGACCAGAAATATCCGGGAAGGTGGATTGGACGTTGAGGCACTATCTCGTGGCCAGCCCGTTCCCCAGATTTAAATCCCCTGGATTTTTTTCATTGGGGCGTTCTCAAAGAAAAAGTTTATTCAAAGCCCATTGAGAGCGTAGCCGAGCTGCGTGAACGAATTTCTCAGGCTGCTGAGGACATCAACTCTCGAGGATATGCCCGGCTAATAAGTAGATCTTTTTTAAGAAGATGTAGGGCGTGTATTGAGGCTGATGGCAAACAATTTGAACATTTGCTGTAATAAAAAATGTTATTTCCCTATGTATCTGACTTTTATTCCAATAAAACTAAACTAGTTCAAGATTTTTCATTATTTTATTAATTTTACTTACTTTTATTGACTTTGGTAAAAGTGGCGTCACTATCTGTCTCTCTCACTCATGGCAAACATGTCCACTATCCATCTCTCTCATCATTTTGCCGTAAAATTAAGAACCTACCAAGAGCTTGTGCGAATAAAAAACATTTTAACTGAGTAAAATGGGTTAGCGAAAATCGGGTTACTTGAGGTTTTAATTTTTTTACTCGTTTTTTTTAGTATGAAACTAACAAGTATTATACCATTTTACAATCCTGATTAAATGCGCCAACTTTTAATGGCACTTGTCAAGGCACTCTAGTACTTTTTTTTAAAGCAGCGCCTTTCAAAGTAGACAAATTTTGAAAATGTTAAATTCATAGTTTAACAAATAGTCTTAATTCTAGGAAACTTGGGGCAATTGTGTCATTATTTTTTACTGTGATTCTAAAAATGTTATTTGGGGTTACGGTTCCAAAGTTTAAATGAACAAAAATAATAAAAATGAACCACAATAACCGAAAAATTGTTACGGTTTGACCAAATTTCTAGGTTTTTCTTAAATGCCCATAATTTTCAAACTGCATGGGATAGATTTTTTTTCTGATTTTTCTCATGATGGTTGCAATCAATCCCGACACCCCGTTTCGGCTTGACGTTTAGTTTTGGGACACCCTGTATATGACCGTCGACTCGGCGTCGCTGCTGGGCACAAGATACATAGGCACATACTGGGCACAAGATACCTGCGCGGTTGGTTTATGTAGCGGGTGAGGGACACCACGGAGGAGACTTGAATAATTGGACTGCGCAGAACTGCATTGCGCACGTATCAGAATATTAGCGTCAACGCCTAGGCGGCAGTCACATACGGGCCTACACCCACCCCACGAGTTCGGTCTCCAGTCTCTTGGTCCAGTGGCAGATCGCCGACTCAAAGCCCCACTCCGAGCTGTCCAACTCCCAACTCGGGCTACCATCTTAGCGATGCAACGGCAATTCGAGCATATTCGAACCGGAACGATCCCGAGGCTATGAGACATTTCCCACTCGCGGATATTATTGGGAGTACACATTAATTCGGTCCGTTTTCAAGAGATGGCTTTGGTTGTTATGAATGTTTCAGAGTAACACCTAATTTCGGTGGGTTTGGACATCTATCAACAACTTTCAGTTTATATCGCTTTGAGTTCCATTTAAAACCTTTTTTCTTTACTGTGTTGAAAATGGCAACTTTTGTGTTATCTAAGCACCATTTTCGGGAAATTTTACTTTTCTGCTTGAATTGGAAGAAAAGTTCAGCTGAAGCACATGCTTCAGCTGCGCGAATGTTCATTAAAGTTTATGGTGACGATACTCCAACCGATAAATCATGTGGGGAATGGTTTCGATGCTTTAAAAACGGTAATTTCAGCGTTGAAAACAAGCCTCGCCCTGGACAGCCAAAAAATTCGAAGACAATGAGTTGGAGGCATTGCTCGATGAAAATCCGAGTCAAACGCAAAAAGAGCTTACAGATTCATTGGGAGTGACTCAACAAGCAGTTTCCGTACGAATAAAATTCATGGGATTGATTCAAAAGCAAGGAAATTGGGTGCCTCATGACATCGCAGGGCCTCATGTCGCAAAAGTCGTAAAAAAATATTTGGAAACGCTCAAATGAGATATTTTACCGCACCCGCCGTATTCGCCGGACATTGCTCCTTTTGATTATTGGTTGTTCCGACGGATGCAGCAGAATTTGGCAGGTTACCGGTTCACTTATCTCGCAGAAATCGAAAATTGGCTCAAAACTTGGATCGCCTCTAAAGATGAGCCTTTTTTTCGAGATGGAATTCGAAAATTACCTGAGAGGTGGGGAAAAGTAGTAGCCAGCGATGGACAATACTTTGATTAATCTGTTCATACCTTTTATTTTGAAACAAACGGATTTTTTACCACAAAAAATGGACCGAATTAATTTGTCCTTCCAACACAAAAACGCGAGCGTCGCCCGCGCGATTCATACTTAGATAATTTAGATGGCTGGGAGTAGGCGAAGGGTTGGATTTGGTACCCTGATCAGCGAAAACCTTGTGTCTTAAAAATCTCGTTACTCGAATTCAGAGTTGGGGCGAGGAGCGACGTATTCCTCGAGACGTAGTCATTCACGCCCTTCAAGAAACCGACGCTACCGAAATTTGTCAAGGATCGAAACCGACGATCTACCGGATTCGGATGTGCAGAAACCGTAGCGGTGGCACTGTCGGTTCGCTCGTTTGCTCGTTCGCTCGTCTTGAAAAATGTCGTCCCGATCGTCAAAGGGTAGCAAATAAATTTGCTGTTGCAATTTTTAATTACTGGCGCCCGTTCCGCCTCGATATATCGTGACTAATTTGTGTTGCGAACCAAAGCCGAAAAACCACATCACAATATAAATTATATGTAAAGTAATTCTGCAAAAATTTAAAAAAATTACACACAAAACTCCTCATATAATTTTATCACGCGGATGGATTACTTTTCGTTGACCAGTTCAGCCGAATGCTTTTTATAAACATTAAAACGGCCTCCAACCATAATAGCAATAAAGATAAAAAGGAAGGGATAGGTAGATAGATAGGAACGGTTTATTTGTGCGCTAGAACGTGGATTCCTCTGGCACGCAGCCAATTTTTAACAGGAGCAAAGGTACATCAATTCAAGAAAAGAAATTCGATATGAAGCAAAAAAATGAGTGGATATAAAACAAAAGAAAAAGACGCGATGAAACTGGAACAAAAAGAATCATTATAAAGCAAAAAACTAGGCTCGACAGAGAAAAAAACGCTACATAATGAAGGGCGAGAGAGAGAGTTGTGCTTTCGTTATCATCCGAATCGTTCCGGCAGAGTCACGATATTGGTTTTCTCTCTTCCTCCCCTTCCATTTTAAATATCTCCTTAACGTTGCTAAATTTAAATACACAGCAAAATTCTATTTATATTAACTAAATGCGCCTATTTTATTTTTTAAGCTTGAATGGCCCAGATTTTTCGTGAAATCAAATTTTGCCTATTGCATTTCATCATTGGAATTATTTATTTTCAGAATATTTATTAAAATAAAAATCTATTTAATATCGTCTAATAACTAAATCTTTTATTTATTCCTAATAAATATGTGAGTCGGTATGATCTGTTCAAAAAACAATTTAGTTGAAACGACTAAATGTATCTTTTTAACGAAAAAAATTGAAATCGAATAGAATTTTCGTCAAACATTTTTCTATTCAATTGAATAAGGTTGGTATGGCGATTGGCCCTCGGGGTGAAGTGCGAGGGGAGCGCCCTATGGCTATGCACGGAGCCGATTGACTTTTACCAACTGTTAGCTTTCAAATAATCGTCATATTGAACGTATGTTTTTCTACATCTATTTGTAGAAATATGCATTTTTGAACATTGCGTGATTATATTAAGTGTTTTCATTGCTTTGTATATTTCTTTTCTACAACTTTTTCTCGCTCAATTAACGGGAAACGAATTGGCAACGTCGTAAATCGTGGTATATCACAATCTCCAGGTTGACAGAAGTGTCACGAAGTTAGAGACTTATGCGCCCCGTTCGTAACCTCAAAATCGGCTCAAGGAGCTATCAAAAATGAATATGAGTCCGGAATTCGGAGAAAAATCTACTGGAAAGAAAAAGTGTGTACTGAAGCTGTCTATAATCTTGAAGCAATCAAAAACATTGATCATTTTCCAATGTACCAAAAAAAAAATTATGTATGAAAAAAGAATCCGCTTTTTTCGTCTTTGCCTATAAATGTCTAGAAATGTATAATTTCTGAACATAGTTATAAAATTAATATTAAGTAATTATGAGTGATTAAGAGAATAATTACCGATAATATTCATTGTTAATTATCCTGACCGCGTACCAGGTGTGTAAGTATGAGACCGGAATTTTTGTACAGAAAAAACACGTTTATTGTAATGATATGATACAAAGTATCATATCATTACCGTAAGTACATCCGCCAGTTGTTGTTGTGTTTGAGCGTTGTCTTCGTCCAACAAGGATTGCAGGTCAGCGTCTTCAAACTTTTTCGGTGGTCTTCCACGTTCTTCGTTCCTCACGTCAAAATCGCCACTTTTGAACCGTTTGAACCACTCGAAACACTGTGTTTTACCGAGAGCATGCTCACCAAACGCCTCCACAAGCATTCGATGCGATTCGGCTGCGGTTTTCTTCAGATGAAAACAGAAAAGTAGTGCAGTCGGCAAATCGTAATTTGTTGGCACAAAACTCGACATGTTTATCTCTAATAAACTAATGCTACTGAATGAAACTCGTGTTATTGTGAGTTGGAAATCTTTGTCGGATATCAATACAATAACAAGACAGCGCTGACATGATGTGTCGGTAACTGCATCGACATCGAGCACCACCTATGGGCAAATTCCGGTTTCATACTTACACACCTGGTAGTTTGAGATTCCCGGGGATAATTACTGAATATCGATAAGATAGGTAGCATTTGTGCTGTCTACGACGTTGCCATGATTGCACAGTCTAAATTTTGTGTGCTTGATTTTCACACAAATTCGCTATCAGAGACATTAATCATTTTGTAACGGTACTGTGAATCCTCATTTTCACAGTACCAAGGGTTAGTCCGATAATTAGTCGAACCGTACCTTTTTTTCAGCTCCGTGGTAACATTCACTTCGTAGATATCAAGAGAAGCGGCAGCGTCTGGAGGCCAAGTAATAAATTTAAAAAAATCGAAACCACTGATTCCATGCGACACCACTGCTTCTGAGCACCGCCGACACCAACGACATACCGACACTCTTTATACAGTAAGATGGGCTTTAGCAGACGATGTTTCAACTTTGATTCGATATTACGCAAAAACACGGCGGGGAATCGAAAATTTAATGACAATTTACTAATGAAATATGATTTTTTTGTATCGATTTTGTTTGGGTCATTTTTCGATCCGTCTACTCAATCTGAACATCTCATAATATTCCACCAAATTTTTTACCACGAAAATTATTCCACAGTCGTCGATTTGTTGAATTGAATAAAGTCTCTCCGTCGTATCGTAACATACACTACATACGTCCTTCTATGGATCACTTAACTCTTTTTCTGATCTATATTGATATAGGCGCTCGCGCAGCCTCGAGTCGTAGCCCTGAGGGCCTGTGCACACTGCGTATTTCCGACGCACGTAGAAAATACGCCGTGTGTAAAGATGCCGGGCAGATGCGTGGATCGCAACCCCGGTGTTTTGTCGCGTTGGATTCATTTACGTCGTTTTTCTGCACTTGAAGTTTCTCGGCATCTCCGAAGAGCAACATTGACGAAGATTAATGGGTAAGTTTGCTCACGGTAAACGTGAGACTCGAAAAGTCTTCCTCATTTGTTCTTACCGACGATGATGTTAAATGTCGCTTCGACGCGACAACGGCGGCACGGAAGTTCACGAATTCTCCAACATCAACGCAATTTTCTCGTACTCGCGATCATATGGATATTATCGTGTATCCTCGAATTTCGATAGCACGCTCGTATCCTTGGAATTGAATATCGCTGTAGGAACCAGAACCAATGTAGCGTCGAATTTACCATCTAGATGGACCATCGGCTTTATCCAGGACAGCAAGTAGGTACCGCCAAGGATGAGAAATGGCGTCAATCGTCGCGGCTATAGTATACAGTCCCAGTGTCGCTAGGATATCACCGCTGTCTCCAATCTCTCCGAGAGCACCAGTAAGGCTGACCTCAATGAACTCGTCGAACCCTTCGGCTTCGTTCAGAAACTATATCTTGCCAAGGATCGCACCACCAATCTGTGCAAGGCCTTTCGTTTACGTAAGTACGTTTCAAAATGACGGCCGAAGACGCTAGGGCCTTCTTGCATATCAATGGTTACGGCTACCATCATCTCATACTCAGCGTTGACGGGTCCAAACCTCCAGCCCAACAGAATTGAATGGTCAACCGTTGGAACGCGTTAATATAACAATAACATAAACAATATAAAATATCAATGTTTATAACGCAATTTTTTTTATAAAAGTTTTTAACTTTAGGAATACGATAATTATCTTTTTTCTCGAAATATTGAACAATACTGTTCTGCGGTGTTGCATAATGTCTTCTTATTATAGGGGACAAATATTTTTTACCGAGAGTTATTCTGTCATTACTGAACGTTTTTAGCAAAACTGAATAGTAAAGACAATCCAAACTTTTTTCACTCGTTCCCTAACTTGTTTGCTCTCTAATGTAACAGCAGCGCGCGCTCAAGCCCAACGTTCAAACCTCGCACGCTGTGGAGTGCGAGGTAACAGACGCGAGAGGATCGGAGAGACGCATAGGGGAGAGGGGCGTTATCAAGCCCGAGGATCGGGAGTTAGCGAAGTCCTTCTCTGACGAGGTACTGTAGCGCGAGCGAAACAGGTCTATCGAGAGAAAGCAACAAATTCCGCGGCAAGCCAGCCGGGGTACCGCGAGCCCCGACTACTTTGCGAGATCGGTATTACCGTAACAATTATTAAACATTCAACCCTAGCTTAACGTTAATGTGCGCGTTGCGTCTTTCACTGCGGCCGAGCATCCCCCCCTCACGCACGGTTCTGACCTTGACCCGCATCACGATTCATCTAACCCGCGCGAGCCGGGCTCGCGTCAGAAAGTGCACTCACGGATAAAAACGGGTTCCGCGCAGTGTGCTATAACATTTCAGAAGTGGGATTCAAAAGGTGCAAGTTCGGGTGGAGTGGCGCGCATGGCGAGTGCGCGCGCATTCGAGGACTATCACGAGGCCACATTGGGGCAGGTCATGACCTCCGACGAACCACGTGTGGCAAACCCAAGATGGTGGCAACACGGAGGACGCTGTGAGTAGAAAAATCACGCGCATGCGCGACGAAGTGGACAGAGACAACGCGAGTCGCTGGGTCGGAGCGCGCAAGATGGCGTCGATCGGATTGGAGTATGGGCCACGACTGCTGCAGAGACGCAGGGTGGGGGGTCGTCGACGAACAGCGAGCCGAGGCACGCTGAAGGAGGCCCGAAGCCACCCGAACGTCCGACTCAACCTAGCCTCGACGACACGTTCCGCGCGGCATTGCACGACGCCGAGGCCACCGAAGACCTGTTGCGTCGACGAATGGCGTGGATGGCGCTGAACGCGCAGCCGCGCGCAGACGTACCGTTATTCCAGATGATACCGGACCTCAGTAAAAACATCGAGGAGTTCCGGGGCGATGGTCACGGACCCAGCGCCAGTGACTGGGTGGAGAATTTGGAGTCGATGAAGAGTGGCCGCAATGGCCGGACAGTTACGCCCTAGAAGCCGCGAGAACGCACCTCAAGGGCGGCGCACGCGACTGGTTTAAGGCGAGGACCTCGACGCTGTGATCCTGGCCGTTCTTCAAAACCGCTTCCAGGCAGACCTTCGGCACGACGGTCTGCCTGGATGGCAGACCGCCAAATGGCGGAAGGTGACACAGCGGTCACAAGGTAAGGACGAAGAACTTAATGCATACTACCATGCAAAAGCGAGGTATTGTATGGAGATAGGGTTGGACCTAAGAGACACGAAGGAACAGGCCCCTAACAGTCTGTGGTTGCGCGTGCTGTGCCTGTCGCTGCTATCGAGACCGCGCTGGAGCCTGGGCGAACTACTCCGAGACCTACGACCACGACAACGAACGAACGTTGGCCATGCGGGTCGAACAGACGCCGACTGTACAACGGATGCCCACCCGAGAACGACCGCGAAACGTGAGTAGCCCCGTTGCCACCTCGAGTCGACAGTCGGTAGAAGGCGCAGCCGAACACGCGCGGCCTGCCGGCAGCCAAACTAAGGCGGTCCATCTACCGTCTCGCAGTGCGGAAGGGGCACTCAGGTGCTACAAATGCGATGGATATGGGCACCTGGCACGGGAGTGTGCGGAACCTCAGCGAATGGAGAAATGCCAACAGTGCGGTAGGACTGGGCACATCCGGAGAAAGTATCGCGGCCACACCAGTGGCTCAAGTGCGTTCCCTGACCGAAGACCGGTTGAGTACTGTGGCCGACAAATATTTGAAGATGGTTAAAGTAGGAGATAATGAAGCGCAGGCCCAGATCGACCCAGGCAGCTCAGAGTGCACCATCAAAGCCACACGCACTCTGTTGAACGGGCACTTATTAATCATGACGGTCACGGAGCTGAAGCCGTCCGGTCCAGCGCACTACCGAGTGACCTCTCCGGGGATAATCAAGGCGGACGTTATAGTAGATGGGGTGATGGTGCATGGCATCCTGTTGCGGGTGGTGCCAGATGACACCCAACAGGTGGACTCAATCATCGGTCGATGCTTTACAGAAAAGCCGTACGTCGAGTACTTGAAACGTGGCAACGAACTGCACTTCCGGTACAAGAAGAACGTGAGACATTTGATGAGCGGGGAGAACTGAGGAGAGGTGGAAGCAACGATGGAGGCAACCACGTTGACTGTGCTACCTGTGGCGGAGATCCATCTCCTCGATGTCGTCTGTGGGCCCGAAAAGCATCAACTAGCTGTCACCAAGAGGGGTGCGAAGTGCAATCCATACAGGCCAACCAGCGGCTACTGCAAGGGTCGACGGAAATGCTGCCCTGAAGCCGCGTACCAGGAAACCAGAGGCCGATAACGGAATCGGATCTTTACGTTGGCTGTGACCAGCCAATTCAGGTAGAACAAGAGTTAGTATCCACATTAAACAACTACCGAGACTGCGTAGCGTTGAGTCTAGAGGAGCTAGGAAAGGCGACGGACGTGAAAATGGAAATACAAGAGAAGCCGAACGCGCGTCCTGTGAGTTCTGAGCCGTACAGAGCGAGCGAGCGGGAGCGCGCCGAACTGCGTCGAATCTTGGCAGAATGGCGTCAGGTTGGTATCGCGAAGGATAGTAGTTCCCCGTCCGCAAGCCCGGTTCTTCTGGTAACAAAAAGGACGGGACGTCGAGGAAGATGGTCGACTTCCGCCGGTTGAACAGCCAAACGGAGAGGGTCCACTTTCCACTACCAAATCTCGTCGACCACTTGGCCTTGAATGGAAGCAACTCCCTATTTATCACGTTGGATCTGGCTCACGGGTATCTGCAGATCCTGATATCCGAGAACGCGATTCCCAAGACAGCCATTATCACGCCGAATGGGACCGCCGAATTCACGCGAATGGTCTTCGGGCTCATGAACGGCCCGACGTTTTTCTCGAAGGCTATGCAGCTGGTACTCGAACCCTTGCAAGATAGCGTCGTATTGTGTTATTTAGACGACATATTCATTCCAGGTCGAGACTGGCCTGACCTACGGACGAGACTCGTAAAAACGCTACAGGCACTGCGAGGAGCGGGTTTCACCATAAGACTGAATAAATGCCGGTTCCTGCAGAGGCGGGTCACATACCTTGGGTATGAGATCGGCGAGCGAGGCATCGAGCCGGGGTCCGCCAAGGTACGCGCCATGACGAAGTATCCCACGCCGAGGAATCCCACCGAACTGCGTCGGTTCTTAGGGATGGTGAGTTATTTTTAGACGGTTCATCCCTCATTTCGCGCGGTTGGCGACTTTCCTACATGCGCTGTTGAAGAAAGACACGGAGTACGAGTGGACGGAGGAACATCGGGGAGCCTTGCACCAGTTGAAGGAGGCCCTTCCGAGCAAGCCCGCTTTACGACCGTTTGAGCCGTCGCAAGAGACGCAACTGCACACAGACGCTAGCGCTGAGGGATTAGGAGCAGTATTGTTGCAGAAGGATGACCAGGGTCAGTGGCGGTTAACGTACGCCCTTAGTCGACGCACGAGTGATCCGGAGCGCAACTATCACTCGAGTAAGCTCGAACTCTTGGCCATCATATGGGCAGCAGTGCAGCCAGATCGCGCGCACAAGTTACCCCCTCTCTAGTATCTTGCGCGCCCATCACACAATTATAGTAGCGCGTGTCCGCGAGCGAGAGACGCTCGGACATCTTCGGAAAGAGCCGAGCGCCGTCGAAGTTTTCCGACCGCGCCTTCGGCAGCTACACCAGTACATGGACGCTGAGCGCGTTGATGTGCGGCGAACCCAAAACGAAGACTTCGAGGGAAAAAGCAACCTGAGTACGACTCGCGCGTGACGTCACCCGACGGCACGCGCGAGGCTTTTAGATGATTTCAATGCTTATTTAGCTCTTGATTCTCTGCGTTATTAATGTATACAAAAAAATTTATCGCACACTCTGATCGCTTAATTTTTAGTTCATACGTTAATTTAAATATAATAATAAATCAAAATTACAACTTATTTATCTTCTAAAAAAATGTTTGCGCTCTACTCACACCCGTCCTTATGCCAAATAAATTATAATTCATAAAACTAAGCGGAAATATATTTATATTCGTATTTTTATATTAATTCTCATACTTTCATCAAGCGATAAAGCATTATCCCCAAAAACAAGCCAATCATCCATCCGGCCGCGAATCGTCAGTACCAGAAAATGCACATATTCTATATTGTCCAGTTGGTAGCGTTCCTTTCGGTCCGCAGGGGCACGGGATCGTTCCCGGCGCTCAGTGTTTTTTAAAATTATTATTACTATTAATTCTTATTTGATTAGTTATTTTTATTAGTTATCATTACTATTTTAATTAGTTATCTTTTAGTGTCCAAAAATTTATCGCGCACTCCGACCGTTTATTTTATTAGTTTGTACGTTAATTTAAATGCAATAATAAATCTAAATTACAACTTATTAATCTTCTGAAAAATTGTTTGCGCTTTACTCACATCCAGTCCTATTCCAAATAAATTGTAATTCATAAAAGTAAGCGGAAATATATTTATAGTCGTATTATTATATTCATTCTCGTAAGTTACGATTAGCGGCCGGATGGATGATTGGCTTGTTTTTGGGGATAGTGCTTCATCGCTTGTTGAAAGTATATGAGATAAATATAATAATACGAATATAAATATATTTCCGCTTACATTTATGAACTACAATTTATTTGGCATAGGGTCGGGTGTGAGTAAAGCGCAAACAATTTTTTAGAAGATGAATAAGTTGTAATTTAGATTTATTATTATATTTAAATTAACGTACAAACTAATAAAATAAGCGGTCAGAGTGCGCGATAAATTTTTCGAGACTAAGAGATAACTAATTAAAATAACAATGATAACTAATAAAAATAACTAATCAAACAAGAATTAATAGTAACAATAATTTTTAAAAAAGCACCGAGCGCGGGGAACGATCCCGCGCCCCTGCGGACCGAAGCCAGCAACGCTACCAACGGAACCATCTCATCGCTTGTAGAATATGTGCACTTTCTGGTACTTACGATTCGCGGCCGGATGGATGATTGGCTTGTTCTTGGGGATAATGCTTGATCGCTTGATGAAAGTACGAAAATTAATAGAATAATACGAATATAAATATATTTCCGCTTACTTTATGAATTACAATTTATTTGGCATCGGGACGGGTGTGAGTAAAGCGTAAACATTTATTTAGAAGAGAAATAAATTGTAATTTAGACTTATTATTATATTTAAACTAACGTACAAACTAATAAAATAAGCGATCACAGTGCGCGATAAATTATTCGACATTTAACCCTTTGACTGTCAGTGACACCAATATGGGCAAAAAAGTCGTGCCATTTTTGTGTCATGGCACACATGTGGGCATTTGAAAAAAAAACATATTTCCACTACAGCGATTTGACTATAATTTGGTAAATCATAGGTTTTGAGGTCGCTGAATCGAAATTTCAAATCAGATTTCCAAAATTCAAAATGGCGAATCCAATATGACGGACGCAAAGTCAAAAATGGTTTGATTCCGACGAAAGTGAGTGTCTGAGGGTTTTTGAGGGCGCTAAATCCGAATTTGAAATCAGATTTCTAAAATTCAAAATGGCGGATCCAATATGGCGGACGCAAATTCGAAAAATGATTCGATTCCGGCGAAAGTACGTACCGTATGGTTTTTGAGGTCGCTGAAAGCGAATTGAAAATCGGATTTCCAAAATTCAAAATGACGGATCCAGTAGGGCAGACACAAATTCGACAAGTAGTTTGATTTCGACAAAAATTTGTATCTTTAGGAAGTTTATGGTCGGCAATTCCAAATTTATGTCCTAACTTCAAGTATTTGACGCTCGGATACAATATGATAAATAAAAATTTAGCAAATCATGTATGACAATCCATAGTGACCATAGTAATCCATAGTAGTAAATGTAAAAAAATACTTTTTTGGTTTTATATCCCGCTCTCTGCCGAACTCAGGGTCACGAATCGAGGACGTGGCGGTCATTGACTTCGATTATGTATTTTTTTGTACTTTTTGTGCTTTTTGTATTTTCATTTTTTTGGTGATTTTGTATTATTTCAAATTTCTTGTTACTATTCATATTTTCTTTTTTTCTCGTATTTCTCGTATTCAATTTTTTTTGTATTTTTGCAACTTAAAAAATGTATATTTCTTTTGTAGTTTTAATTTTTTTTCGATTTTAATTTTATTCTCTTTTTTTGTTGTCTGTATCTTTTGCTTTTTCATTCTTTGTGGATTTTTTTCATTAATTTATATCTGTTATTTTATGTTTGGACAACAAATGAAAAAGAATTTTGGTATCTCACCTGAACATACCGTTATTCGTGGTATTTTTGGAATCAAGGTACCGCACACAGTGGAACGTTACCACAATCTTTGCACATAAAGAATGTTGCCTTCCTTTGTTTTTTGGAATATCATTCAGTGCAACGCTTTCTTACGTACTTATCGTCTGAAATATAGAATGGATAGTGACTTCGTGACGAGCGCAGAGGATATTTGGGTTTACAATCACACTATTTAGATGATGTGTGTTGATCACAATCCTCTTCTGACAGCTCTGTTGCCAGTGCACAATGAAACTGTAAAGAAGTCTTTTTTTTCGAGTTAGTTTAGAGATGATTATAGACGACGGAAGCATTATAAATTGCAGTATCGAATAAATGAAAGCATAATTTGTGATGCCACTTGACGGTCGTGTGAATTGTTTCGTAAGAAGAAATAGACTGATCTGTTTTGTATACATCTCCCATATTGTTATTATAAGAAATAACAACATTTGGCTTCCTGATCTGTTTCTTGGTGAGCTTAGTCTTTAGTCCACGTCAAAATTCTCGCCAGACATTCATATTGTTTATATTATTATTAACATTATGTTAAATGATTTCTCGCATTTAGTCGCTCGAATGCAAATCAACTCAATCATACTAAAACTTAAAACCTTTCCTGTCATATTGGAGCCACCATTTTGAATTTTGGAAATTCGATTTCAGATTTGGATGCAGCGACCTCGAAAACCCTGAGGTACTCACTTTCGTCGAAATCAAACCATTTTTTAAATTTGCGTCCGCCATATTGGATCCACCGTTTTTAATTTTGGAAATCCGATTTCAGATTCAGATTCAGCGACCCTAACAACCTTCACACTGAAATTTTAGGGTAAATCTGTGAAGATTTTTTTCCAACACAAAAGTGGCACGTAAATCTAATTTCCGCCTGACTGCGAAGGGGTTAAAGATAAGTAATTAAAATAATAATGATAACTAATAAAAATAACTAATCAAATAAAAATTAATAATAATAATAAATTTAAAAAAAATACTGAGGTCGGGGAACGATTCCGCGCGCCCCGGCGGTCCGAAGTCAGGAACGCTACCAACGGGACCATCTCATCGCTTGTAGAATATATGCACTTCCTGGTACTGACGATTCGCGGCCGGATGGATGATTGGCTTCTTTTTGGGGATAATGCTTTATCGCTTGATGATAGTATATGAGAATGAATATAATAATGCAAAATAATAATGCAAAAATGGCACGACTTTTTTGCTCATATGGGTGTCACTGACAGTCAACGGGTTAAGTGCCCAATAATTTATCGCGCACTGTGACTGCTTATTTTATTAGTTTGTATGTTAATTTAAATATAATAATAAATCTAAATTACAACTTATTTCTCTTCTAAAAATTTTTTACGCTTTACTCACACCCGTCCCTATGCCAAATAAATTGTAATTCATAAAAGTAAGCGGAAATATATTTATATTCGTATTATTATATTAATTTTCATACTTTCATCAAGCGATCAAACATTACCCCCAAGAACAAGCCAATCATCCGTCCGGCCGCGAATCGTAAGTACCAGAAAGTGCACATATTCTACAAGCGATGAGATGGTTCCGTTGGTAGCGTTGCTGGCTTCGGTCCGCATGGGCGCGGGATCGTTACCCGCGCTCAGTGCTTTTTTAAAATTATTGTTACTATTAATTCTTGTTTGATTAGTTATTTTTATTAGTTATCATTGTTATTTTTATTAGTTATCATTGTTATTTTTAATAGTTATCTCTTAGTGTCGAAAAATTTATCGCGCACTCTGACCGCTTATTTTATTAGTTTGTACGTTAATTTAAATATAATAATAAATCTAAATTACAACTTATTCATCTTCTAAAAAATTGTTTGCGCTTTACTCACGCCCGTCCCTATGCCAAATAAATTGTAATTCATAAAAGTAAGCGGAAATATATTTATATTCATATTATTATATTTATCTCATATATTTCCATCAAGCGATACAGCATTATCCCCAAAAACAAGCCAATCATCCATCCGCCCGCGAATCGTAACTTACGAGAATAAATATAATAATACGACTATTAATATATTTCCACTTACTTTTATGAATTACAATTTATTTGGCATAGGAACGGGTGTGAGTAAAGCGCAAACAATTTTTCAGATGATAAATAAGTTGTAATTTAGATTTATTATTGCATTTAAATTAACGTACAAACTAATCAAATAAGCGGTCGGAGTGCGCGATAAATTTTTCGACGCTAAAAGATAACCAATTAAAATAGTAATGATAACTAATGAAAATAACTAATCAAATAAAAATTAATAGTAATAATAATAAAAATAAAAAATACTGAGCGGCGGGAACGAACCCGCGCCCCTGCCGACCGAAGCCAGGGACGCTACCATCGGGACCATCTCATCGCTTGTGGAATATGTGCATTTTCTGGTACTGACGATTCGCGGCCGGATGGATGATTCGCTTATTTTTGGGGATAATGCTTTATCGCTTGATGAAAGTATGAGAATTAATATAATAATACGAATATAAATATATTTCCGCTTTGTTTTATGAATTATAATTTATTTGGCATAAGAACGGGTGTGAGTAGAGCGTAAACAATTTTGAAGAAGATAAATAAGTTGTAATTTAGATTTATTATTATATTTAAATTAACGTATAAACTAAAAAAATAAGCGATCAGAGTGTGCGATAAATTTTGTTGTATACATTAATAACGCAGAGAATCAACAGCTAAATAAGCATTGAAATCATCTAAAAGCCTCGCGCGTGCCGTCGGGTGACGTTACGCGTGAGTCATGCTCAGATTGCTTTTTCCCTCGAAGCCTTCGTTTCGGGTTGATAGCATATGAACGTGCATATGAACGTCCATATATTGTTGTAGCTGCCGAAGGCGTGGTCGGAAAACTTCAACGGCGCTCGGCTCTTTCCGAAGATGTCCGAGCGTCTCTCGCTCACGGACACGCGCTACTATGATTGTGTGATGGGCGCGCAAGAGACTAGAGAGGGGGTAACTTTTGCGCGCGATCTGGCTGCACTGATGGGCCGTTGACCGATTGCGGACATTGTTGCTAAACGTGCCGTTCAAAATCGTGACCTACTGCCAGGCCCTGGTGTACATCAGCACGGCGAGGACCACTTCCCCAAATGGTGAGATCGGTGGACGTTCTCACCGAATTTGACTATGAGATCGAGCACCGACCCGGAAAACAAATGAGTGCGTAGACGCCCTGAGTCGAGCCCCGGTACACGAAAGCCTATCTGCAGGCATGTATGCAATGTATACTAGCAATGGCCAAGCGGTGTAGGCCAGGGGGCAAACTGCACCCAATTCCATCGAGAGATAGGCCCTTTGCGCTCATCCATATCGACCACCCGGGACCTTTCGTGACGTCGTCCTTCGGGAACAAATACGCCCTCGTTATCGTGGATTCGCTGACGAAGTTTGCGGTCTTGCAGGCCGTGCGAGACACCAAGACCCGAGGGGTACTGCGCACGCTGGAGAGGCTGGTGGGCAACTTCGCAGCCCTGGAACGGATCGTCAGCAAACGGGGAACTCGCTAGACTACCAAGGCATTCGAGGAGTTCTGCGCACGCCATGGCATACGGAACACGCTGACCTCCCCTCGACATCCGCGGGCCAACGGGTTGGTCGAACAAATCAACAGCACCCTAACGGCAGCCCTACAGACCAGCCTAGACGCCTCGAAAGGGAGAGACTTGGACCGGCGCTTCGAGAAGGTCAAGGGGGATCTAAACGAAAGCCCGAACGGGTCTACCCAGCGAAGTCCCTTCGAGCTGCTGTACAGATACGCGGCCCCGTACGAATCACCGTGAACGCGCGGGAGGGGTACACGCCCCCACGTGAACTCGAGCACGAGGCCAGGGCCAGCGTTCAGGAAGCCTACCAGTGGATGGAGGCACGGTACGAGTGACACCGAATCCGTAACCCCGAATACGCCATCGGCGACCTCGTGTTCATGGTGGCGGCCAAAGACAACACTCAGGACAGCAGGAAGCTACAGCCGCGATATCGCGAGCCGCTAGCCATCGCCGCGAAGCTTCCGGGCGAAACCTACTGGGTTGTAGAGACCAAGGGTCATAAGGAACGGCGGCACACTCGTACGGCACACGCGAGCCAGCTGCGTGGCTGGCGCCCTCACACGACGAAGACACCGCGAGCGACGAGTCGTCCAGCGAGGACGTACCATTGACTCCAGCGGACGAGGTTGAGACGGCTGCTGGGATTGGCACCAAGAGTGATACGCGAACGACGCGCACCCGCGGCTCTCCAGGACTACGTACTCACCCCAGTTGCTCGAGGGCGTAGAACGGAGCACGATGGTTGAGTGTAACAGCAGCGCGCGCTCAAGCGCAGCGTTCAACCCTCGCGCGCTGTGGAACGTGAGGTAACAGAAGCGAAATAATGGGACCGACGCGTAGGATGGGCGTTATCAAGCCCGAGATTTTTCGTTTGATTGAACCATTGCTTTTTTATGCAATGTGTATGCAGTCCAAAATAGTCGGAAATTGCGAACGAAAAACGAATGTTCAATTAAAACGGTCGCAATTTCGTTAAAAATAAAAATTTCAAAAAAATCCTACGTGGCGAACGAGAAAAACTATCGAAAAATATTGTATCCGAATTTGAACAAAATCGAACAAGCCTTTTTCGAGATACATCTGGCAGCGACTTTGAAAACTATTTTTCGAGATAATTGCGTTCGAATCGCTTCAAGTCAAAGAATTTATTTTAAAAAATTCCTAAACATACCTCCATGTACATATTTTCCAATAAAAAAAACCAGGATCCAATCGAAACATTAGTTTTTGAAATAAAAATTCCCGAAGCTTACCTGTTTTTCTTGCCGTTTACTCAGGTACCTCCCCTTAATTTTCGACAGAAAGAAAGGACAATCATTTATCAATAACTAATGTTATAATTAACTCATGGAAAATCCCGTACGTATTTTTCTTCGGAATGTTATTAGAAACATGTACTTAAAATTTGGATTGAAAAGAATGAAAATTGTTGGAGTTATGCTGCGTGCGGTTTGGAAAACTGTGTTTCGACAAAAACGGTCGATGCCTCGCACACGGGCCAGCCACTGCCACCGCAGACCCATACGGGTCTGCGGACCTTGTTTTACCGGTACCAAACTTTTTTCCCGTTATTCTAGCTGGTTCAAAGCATCTTTTAAGTTAAGTAAAAAAAACTATTTTTAAAAATTCTACAGTGGTGTGACCCCTTAGATCGAAGTACACGGTGACGATTGTTCGTCGCGTCTCTTTGAACGAGGCTGCCACCCCCACCCCCCTCTATTTTCCACGCAAGGTTCATCCGCTCACTGCTGCGAGCTTGAATCTCCTAATCGTCAATGAAAAAAAAGAGGACAAGACAGTGATTCCCGAATAACGAATCTCCTTCCAATAATGCTTCTAATTCTGTGTCTTCGTAAACTTTCGACTTTCCGCTACGTTCTTTGTCTTCGACATCAACCTCACCGTTCTTAAATTTTTTAAACCACTCACGATAACTTCTCTCATTTAAAGCAGCCTCACCATATGCTTCTACAAGCAATCGATGCGTCTTAGCTGCAGATTTTTTCAAATTAAAGAAGTAAATCAAAAGTTCCCGCAAATGACGCTTATTCAGCCAAAAACTTGAAATTTTCGCACGAAAAAATTATGTCACGTTGATACAAAATCGCTACTATTTCAAGGTTATGGTCTTGGCAGATGTCCAACCTTACGATATGATGTGTTACATCTGACAATTTCAACCATAAGCTCCTGGTAGGGCCATGTTTTGTCAAACGGCGGAGACTTATTTGTACTTCCAATGAAAGTACAATGTGAATACCACATAAGTACACTGAAAATTCTGTGCAACGACTTAGCGTGCATGGTTAAGAAGAGAAGCTCAGCGAAGTTTGAATATACACGGAAAAAGACGATCAGCGGTGCTCGCCCGGCTCGTCATCGAGTATGTTTGTATATTAATCTACGTCGCAATACCACACTTCGGTAAATTAACAACGGCCATGGAAGAGCGATATTTCGAGTTCTCAAGGCTTTTGGGACTGTTTGAGTTTTATTAAATGTTATTACATAATTTTTTGCATTTTTGGTCGTACGTTGTTATTAATTGTGGTTGGTTGCTTTGTTTGTATTCCAATGGCGACTTAATTTTCATCTCGTTTGCATGTAGGTACCATTTAGTTGGCGAGTTATTGCCTGGCTTTGGAAAATAATTTGTTTATTGGAACTTTTATGTCGAAATAAATCACTCGTTGGATTGTTCAAAATTGTTCATAAAAAAACTCCTCGTGATCGGTAATTTGATCATTTGATGAATTTAAGATCAACTGGACTTTAAGAGTGCGACTTTTGTAGTATTTTTCATATGATATTCACATCTGGTATTCACATCGATATTCATTTGTATTGATGGATTTTATACAGTTAGGTTATACTATATTTATTTTTTTAGTTAAATCATAAAAATAATATCTCGAAATTGGTTGACTTTTACATAAAACACTGTTAGGTTATTTGACAGCTGAAAATGTACTATAACCCTATCAGGGCATCGTGACCAATAACCAGTAACCCTGTATATATATTCATTTCAAAAAGATATGAAATCCCTTAAGGTAGTTCTGTAGTTTTTGTCAAATCTTAGGAATTGGCTGAAATCTAAGTATAGTGTAGACATGACCTTCATGGACTGATGCCCAAAAATTCAATTCGATTCACCGTTTAGTTCATGAGATAATTGCAATTGAATATGGGTATTTTTGTACGCGATCCCTATACCGAACACGTAAACCGACAGGAGTTTGCTCGCATTTCTCGATATAGGTTCTCAACGGTTCCTAGGATTTCAAAATAACAACATACGTGTACGTAGTACTATCGTGGGATCGATTTTAAAAAAATGACAAACTTTGACCTTTTAGTTTCGGAGATATCGACTTATGAAAAGTGGTAATTTTATCCCACACCGAACTCAACCATCTGTAATGGAATGGCAACAGTGTACGCTGCAGCCAGCTGATCGGCGCGTAGTCTGGGAACTCGAAGCGTGTTTTTTCCCGACTTCTAATAATTCTGAGACGGATGCGGAATAATCTTATTCTGCAAACAAATTGAATTTGTTCAATTTATGCATGTATTCATGTATGTATTTATCTTTGTTACAGCGAATACAATTTAAACTGTCGGCAAGATTTTATAAAACCACGATCCGACGTCCTTCGACAGCGAATTTTTGTTGCTGATCGTTGAGGTTACCCGGGAAAAAAAGTTCATGCCTGAGTGGATATGTTCATATATGTTTCAGATATTGTCATATATGTTTCAGATATCGTCATATATGATTCAGATATTGTCATATATGTATCAGATATATTTATATCTGACATTTTACAGTATCATATATGATTAGGTCTGATCATATTCCACATCACATATGCTTAAAGAAGATCATATCTGATCACATATCCGGGGGAAAATGGTCATATCTGAGCAGATATGCTCATGTAGGTGTTTATCTGCAACATAAATGAATCTGATCTGATCATGCATGGTCAAAGATGAACATATATGTATTTTTATGCGCTCAGGGGTAGCTCTATATCTGGTCAGATATGATCGCGCATAAGTAAATATGTGCAGATATGAATTTGTAGCTGAACATGTCTGCCCATATGTGGTCATGTCTAACCAGATATTGTACAATTCACGACTACATTCGAGCTCACACATGAATAGACTTGAATATGTGCGCGCATGCATGAACATATCCAACCAAGTATGGATGAATACGCAACCGAACCCAACTCGTGCATGATCAGGTCTGAAAATATTTGCCCATGTACGATTGTATCTGCCCAGATATGGAATTATACTCGAATTCATCCAATTGGATCTACCAGTTGTGTAAGTATGAAACCGGAATTTTTGTACAGAAAAAACACGTTTATTGTAATGATATGATACAAAGTATCATATCATTACCGTAGGTACATCCGCCAGTTGTTGTTGTGTTTGAGCGTCGTCTTCGTCCAACAAGGCTTGCAGGTCAACGTCTTCAAACTTTTTCGGTGGTCTTCCACGTTCTTCGTTCCTCACGTCAAAATCGCCACTTTTGAACCGTTTGAACCACTCGAAACACTGTGTTTTACCGAGAGCATGCTCACCAAACGCCTCCACAAGCATTCGATGCGATTCGGCTCCGGTTTTCTTCAGATGAAAACAGTAAAGTAGTGCTGTCGGCAAATCGTAATTTGTTGGCACAAAACTTGACATGTTTATCTCTAATAAACTAATGCTACTGAATGAAACTCGTGTTATTGTGAGTTGGAAATCTTTGTCGGATATCAATACAATAACAAGACACCGCTGACGTGATGTGTCGGTAACTGCATCGACATCTAGCGCCACCTATGGGCAAATTCCGGTTTCATACTTACACACCTGGTATATGATCATCGCTGAACATGCTTGCCCACGTGTGATCAGATCTAATCAAATATGAATCAATTGATTCATATTTCATCAATTGATTCATATTTGAACGTATTCATCCATACCTGGTTGGATATGTTCATGCATGCGCGCACATATTCAAGTCTATTCATGTGTGAGCTCGAATGTAGACGTGAATTGTACTATATCTGGTTAGACATGACCACATATGGGCAGACATGTTCAGCTATAAATTCATATCTGCACATATTTACTTATGCGCAGATATAAGCATATATGATCTGTCATGACACTATATGAACAGATATAGCCAATTCTCTTGTCTGATCATATCTGATTCTACAGATATGCTCAGATATAAGCATACATGATCTGTCATGACACTATATGAACAGATATGACCAAATCTCTTGTCTGATCATATCTGATTCTACAGATATGATTCAGATATGTTCAGATATGATCTTTTTTTCCCGGGTATGGTTATTCTCATCGCGTTTAGCCGCATTTGCTTGAAACATGGCTGCCACAGCTTTCAGTCTTATAGCAAGCGCTTTTTTTTGTAAAATTTCCTTTATATCGCATTTGCATTGACATGTTCAGGCTTTTTTTTATATAAAATATTTTGCGAAAGCCAAATCGCAGACAGCTCAACGCTATGACTGCAGGAAAATCGCGCTGTTGTCACGATTACAGCGCCGCTCTCTATACGAGTATGAGACCTATCTATGCATGAGGTGCCGATGTGTGGGACATATATAGGGTACAAGCTCTGTCAAAAATTTACATCAAACAGCATCGTATAGGCATCGAATTTTACTATACGCTTCGACCGAAATTTTTGGCTCATACGTGTACCTGCAGGACTACCTTACAAAGCGTGAACAAGTAAAAAAAACACTAAGTAATAAAAAATGTCCTCGAAAAAATTATAGGATAAAAAAATTATTATCTATAAAACTCGAATTAACCTCGAAAAACTTGTGATTTTTTCAAACCAAACTTTTATTTACATTATTACTTTTCCAATTTAAACGTACAAAAGAAATGAAATAACTTTTTATGCAAAAGCCAAGCAAATTTACTAGAAACGTACACAAAATTGCCAAACACTAGAAATACTATTTTTCTCGACAATTTATTTTAAGAAACCATATTACTATTATAATAAAACTTTATAATCATAATTACATAAAAGTACAACGTATGCATCACACAAGTACTGTATGTTTATCTCACTAGAAATGCTGTGCAACGACTTGGCGTACATGATTAAGAAAAAATGCCTGGGAAGATACATGATTTTCTTGGAGAAACGTTCCTACAGCTTCCATAAGTAACTTTTGCAACAATTTATTTACTTAGATTATATCGAATTATAACATTCCATCAGTTACTGCATCAGGTATACAGAATTATTAGAAATGAGATGTCCAGCCAGTCAAAACTATGTCTGTTACACGAAAAAGTATGCGATGGAATTGATTTCATGCGATGTATGGTGGTTCTGTAATAGCCCGGGAAAAAAAGTGCATGTCTGAGTGGATATGTTCATATATGTTTCAGATATTGTCATACATGCATCAGATATATTTATATCTGACATTTTACCGTATCATATATGATTAGGTCTGATCATATTCCACATCACATTTGCATATAGAAGATCATATCTAATCAAGTACAGAATCTGGCCTGACCACATATGAACTCATATCTATTTATACCTGGCTAAGTATCAAGGCGAGTTGGTACCGTAAATTCGTATCTGAACATACATGATGTGATATGTGAACGTATCTGTTCGTATAAGATCATATCTGATCAAATACGGTACCCGACTCCGCTATGTAGATCTCATGTATGTTTTTATCTGGTCAGGTACCAAGGCGAGTTGGCAGCGTGAAACCATATTTGAACATATATGATGTGATATATGAGTAGGCACGTTCTGTAAAATGTTATCCCATCAGATTCGATACCAAACCTGGAAAATATACGAAGTTTTATACACTCATACCTTGTCGTATATGCAGTTCAGTTCTTCACACATGAAAACATCTGAATATATGAAACGATATATGAGGATATGAGACGATATCCGATCAGATATTGCACCTCACCTGACTATTATATGTGATCATGCGAGTTACTATAATATTATTAATTATTAACACGTCATGACGTGACGTTAACACGTGATGACGTGTTAATAACCCCGCTCTATATATGTAAACATTTTAATATCTTCATGACTGCACTAATAAGATTTGATCTGTCTCAACAGGGTAAGATTTGCTCTGATATAGTCGGAGTCATACCTGGTCTGATGGTTCAGATAAACTATGATTCTATCATATGGGCAGGTCTATTGTTTATAGATGTCCAGGTCTACTGGGATCCACGGTATTATATTCTTATACGGACAGACAGATTTGGTCCAATAAGATTAGATTTGCCTGACATGATCAGATCTGGCCCAATAAAATCAGATCTACCTGACATGATCAGATCTGGCCCAACAAAATCAGATCTGGTCCAACAAGATCAGATCTTGCCTGGGGATTAGATCCGGTCAGACCTGCTGCGATATGGATGGGTCTGCTCCCAAAATTATCAAAATGGCTCTGATATGATCATACATGCTCAGATATAAGCATACATGATCTGTCATGATGCTACATGAACAGATATTGCCAATTTTCTTGTCTGATCATATCTGATTCTACAGATATGATTCAGATATATTCAGATATGAACTTTTTCCCCCGGGAGAGTAGAAAGTGAATACTTCTGTCTAGTCTAATAATGTCTAGGGGTACATCGCTGATTTTTTATTTTTCCTATGCGGAAAGAGAAACTTGGTTTGCCGTTACATAATAAGTTGCGTCAATTTATGTCTTTTTCAACCTGATAGTCAAGTTGTTGAGAAAACATCATCCTTCGCCGCGTTTTTTTTTCTCAACCATGCACGTCAAGTTGTTGCACAGCATTTCCAGTGATACATACATATAGTACTTACAATCAGTAATAGTATTGATAATCAGATAAATAGTACAGTGTATCAATAATCGTGATTCGCACTTTTTATTATAATAGTAATATGGTTTCTTCAAATAAATTGCTGTGAAAAATAGTATTTCTATCGTTTGCCAATTTTGTGTACGTTTCTAGTACATTTACTTGGCTTTTGCATGAAAAGTTATTTCACTTCTTCTGTACGTTCGGTAAAGTAATAATGTGAATAAAAGTATGGTTGAAAAAAATCACAATCATTTCGAGGTTAAGGGGAGGGTAGTGGTTTGCACATTTGAAAAATCGATTTTTTTTATTTTCTTATAGTTAAACATTTCAAGTATATAATTCCAAAATTTCAAGTTAATCAGAGCAATACTCTCAAAGTTATTTAGTCCCGCTCCTCTAACACTGTAGCTCCGACAGCTGCGGGTGGTCGGGGAGGCAGCGCGCAGCTGACGAGCAGGTATGCAGTTTATTCACTTGGCGATCGTCCGTCCCATAATTCTGTTTTGAAAAGGTTTTATTGAGTAAAGAGAGGTTACAAAAGCCGTATACATATATTACGGCAAATGTCCCAATTATTGAACAGGTCCGAATTATTGAACACTATCTTGTATTTTAATATTTCTCATTCACCTGCATGCATTTACTTATTTATAAAAAATTCATTACATATATGGAACTTTCAGCTATCGAAATGTCACCTTTTTTAAGTATGTAATGTTTATTGATCCCCTCGGGGTTACAATGGGCTTCCGTACAATCTTCCATTTCCTCTTATACTACTTAAAACTACTTAACATTATTCGCTCGCTCTTACGAACTATTCCTCTTTTCCGCTCCGCTTTATTCTATTTTCCTTAGCCTACCTCTCTCTCTCTCTCCTCTCCCCTTGCCACTCCGACTTCCGTTTCCTTCTTTCACTCCATTCCTCTTTCATTCCTCGTCCTCTTCGTTCCCTTCCCTGCCTAGTTCCCTTTCCCGTTCTCTCCTACTCTTCTCCAATCTCCTCATCCATTCTTCTCCTCCTCCTCCTTCATCCAGTATTTCTCTGATCCATTCCCCTATTCCACTTTCCTCTCCTGTCCCTCCTCTGCACCTGTCTATCACGTGTTCCCACGTTTCCAATTCCTCTTCCGACACTCTGCACGTTCTGTCTTCCTCTCCTTCCCGCATTTCATTCCCTAATATAAACCTCGCTATTCTCCTATATCACTCCTCGCGCATTCATGTCTTTATGTACGCCGGTACGCCTTCTGTCCTTATCTCTCTGTACCACCTATTGTACCTTGACTGTTCTATCCTTTCCTGTCTCTCTTTTTCCTGCCTCTTCCTTTCTTCTCTCTCTTTTCCTTCGTATCCCTCATTCTCTTGTTCCTGACCTGCCTCCTCCGCCCTTCCCTCTCTTCTCCTAAATTCTTCTCTTTCTTTTTCCCATTTTACTCTTTCCCTTCTCCCCCTTCTTTCCCTCTCCTTTATCTCCTGCCAGCATCTTCTTGCCAGCTCACCCCCCCCCTTTACTCAATTTCTCGTCATACGTCCATGCCCTTCATCCTGCCCGTATCCCTAACTTATCTCTTTTCAATTCCTCCCTCACCATATATCCTGGTGTCCTCCACTCCAACCCCAACACCCATCTTATGTACCGCTCCTGCATCCTTTCCTTCTACCCCCATATCTCTGCTCCATATCCCATCACCGTCCATACCAGCGTATCAAAAAGCCACACTCTCCTTCCCACGTCGTTCCCCCATTTCCTCTTCCCTATTCTCCATACCTGCCTCATTATCGTGCCTGCCTTTTTTACCCTATCTTTTATTTGCGCCTCCTGTTCTCCGTTCCTTTTGAAAGTATACCCTAGGTATTTAAATTCTTTTACCTCTTCCATCCTCTCTCCCTTCCATTTCCATTCCTTCTCCTTAAACCTCCCTCCTCCTTTTCTGAACCTCATTATTTTTGTTTTCCCCACGTTCACTTCCAACTTCTTTTCTTCAAAATACCTTTCTAACTTTCTTTTTACCTTTTCTATTTCCTCTTCCCTTTCCGCCATCACCACGATGTCGTCCGCGTACGCTAGTGTATATATCCGCTCCTTCCCTATTTTGACCCCTCCCCAATTTCCCTCTCTCAGCTCCTCCTCCAGATCTGCTGTCTAAATGTTGAACAATATCGGGCTTAGCGGACACCCCTGCTTTCCCTCAGCCGCTTTCTTACCCCCTCTTCTCCAGAGCCTCCCACAATACCTTCCTATCTATCGAATCGAACGCCGCCTTCAGATCTACAAAAATCGTGACGAGTTTCCCCCTTTTCTTCCCTACCTGTCTTCCTATTACATAGTTCAATATGTATATATTGTCTATTGTCCCCATTCCTTTCCTGAAGCCCGTCTGATTTTGAGGTACGCTCCCTCCTGCTTCCACCTCCTCCTCTAATCTTCCTACCAATATTGTCGTATATATTTTGTACAACGACGGCATCAGGGTGACCCCCCTATATTCTTCTACCCTCTTTCCCTCTCCTTTCTTCACTATAGGTACTAATATTTCCTCTTTCCATTCTTCTGGCCATCCCTCCCCTCTCCATACCCTTCCGCATATTTCTTCCGCCCATTTAACCGCTTTCTCTCCTCCCCCTTTCCATGCTTCATTCGGTATTCCATCTCCTCCCATCGCTTTCCCCTCCCTAATCTTTTCCACCGCTTTCCTTATTTCTTCTTCCCTTATTTCTTCCTCTTCGTCCCTTCGCCTTCCTCCTTCCCTTCCTCTTCCTTCTCCTCTTTCTGTTCCTCCTAATGGTTTCGTAAAATACTCTTTCCACTCCTCCCCTTTTATCTCTTCACATACTCTTTTCCTCCTTCGTCTTCCTCTATTCACTATCTCCCATATTCTCTTTTCTGTCCTTGCCTCCGCTATCTCCCTTATCATCTTTTATCTCTCTTCTTCCTTCTTTCTCTCACACAGTTCCTTGTACTCCTTTTTCCTCCTCCTGTCCAGTCCATTTCCTCCCTCTACTTCCATTCTTTCTATTCTCCTCTTATATTCCTCCTTCATCTTTTCCGACCATCTTCCGCTTCCCACCGTTCTTCCCTTGTTGCTTTGCTTCTTCCTCTCCCTCCTGCCCCTTTTTATTTCCACTATCAGCGGGTGGTGATCGGATTCCACCTTATCCCCCACCCACATGCTCTTCACCCCCTCCCTTGTCTTCCTATCCCCCAGCACGTAGTCAATCACTGTTTCCCCTCTCCCCCCTGTATACGTGAATTCTCCTTCTTCGTCTCCCTCTATGTTCCCATTAAATATTACCCATCCTGCCTCTTCTATCATTTTTATTAGCTTCCTTCCTTCGGTGTTTATATTCTTGTCCTTTGACTTTCTCCCCTCCTCCTCCTCCTCGTCCCTTCCGCCCCCTCCTTCCTTTCCTGTCCTTGCGTTGAAGTCCCCACCCCCCTATTATCACCCTTTCTTCTTCTGCTTGTATCTCCGTGTATTCTTTTAATCTCTCTATCTTCCTTTCTATGTCCCTGTTTATGTACACTGCCACTATTACCCATGCCCCCTCTTCCGTTTCTACTTTCACTATCATTATTCCTTCCTCCTCCCCTCTCCCTTCCCTTCTTTCTGCCTTCATTTCTTCTCTCACTCCTATTATCATCCCCCCCCCTCGCCCTCCCCTTCCTGTTTCCTTTCTCTGCCCACTGTGTCATCCATGTATATCCCTTGGGCAGCCTTTCCTTTATTCCCCCCACCCCTGCTTTTCCACCCACGTCTCCATCATTGCTATTACCTCCCACTCCTCCAGTCCCTTCCAGAATTCTTTGTCCTTATTCGTTAATCCCGCTACGTTCCAAAACGTCACCTTCCAGTTCTTCCCTCCCTCTTCCTTCTTTCCCCTCTTTCTCTTCCTCCCTTCTCCTCTCCCTACCCGTTTTTTGCCCCTTCTCTCATATTCCTCCCTTCTTTTTCCTCGTTCCTAGTTCCCTCCGCTCTCCCTGCCGCCCTTTCCTTCCCCCTCCCGTCTTTCAGCTTTTCCTCCTGTTCGTTCCAGAACCATGTGGTCCCGTCCACCGCAATCCTCTCATATGTTACCCTTACTCTTTTTCCTCTTCTTTCTTCCTCCTCCCCTATCCTTCTCAACCTCCATTGCATCTGTCTTTCCTTCCATGTTCGGTCGTCCTCTATTCTCTCTCTCCTTCCCCTTAGTTCCTTCTTTTTCATCATTACTTCTTTTCTCCCTTCCAGATTTTCCATACTAACCACTAACATTGTCCCTTTTCCCTGTCCTATCCCTTTTCCTACCTCTCTTATCCTGCCTCTTACCCCTATTTGTTCTAGTATCCTTTCCGCCATTTATTCTATTGTCCCTTCCTTCGTTGCTCCCCTTATTAGATTCTTCCTTCTGTCCTCCCTTTCATTCATTTCCATTTTCCTTTCTATCTCTTTTATCCTTTTCTCTGTTCTTCTTTCTTCCCCCTCTCTTCCCTCCACCCTTTCTCCACCCCTATTGCTGCTTTCCCTTTCTACTTCTAGCCTCCTTAGCCTCTCACTTATCCGTTCTATTTCCTGCTCTTGTCTTTCTACTCTTTCCATCCTCCTTTCCATTTCCCCCACTCTCTCCTCCATTGCTTCCTTCTCCTCGCTCCACCTTTCCTCTGCTTGTCTCGCGGTAATCTCCCCTCTCATTCTCCCCAATTCCTCCTTGATATTTCTTACCCTCTCCTTTACTTCTCCCATGTCTCCTCTTACCTCCTCCCTCATCGCTTTTATCATTTCTTTCACACTCTCCTCCTCCTGCCTCCCTTCTTCTGGTGGCCTTTGCACTTTCCTGCTTTTTTGAAATATTTCTCGCTCCTCCTGCTCCCTTTCCTCCATCTGCTCCCTCTTCCTTTTCCATATTTCATTTATTTCCCCCAAGCTCGCGCTCCTTTCCTTTAGCAGTCTCTCCGCATTTGTTTTCCTACCTTTTCTTTTCGCCTGCTCCTCCTCCTCTTTCCTCTCCCCACCATCACCACCATTCTCCTCTTCTTTTCTCTCCTTTCCTTTTCCCCTTTCACTCATCTCCGCCTCCTTTTTCCCCTATCTGGACAATTTCTCCTCTGCCCTGTTTTACCTACCATTCGTTCCTGTTTTATCCTCCTTTCTCCTTGCCTTCCCTTCCTCTCCGTCCGATGTCGCCACCGGTCTCTCGTCTCGCCGGTCCTTTCTTTCTCCCGCTCGTCCCCTCTGCACCGCTCTGTTCTTCTCTCTGTTCCCCTAACCTTTTCCCGCCTGTCTGTTCTTCATTTTCTTTTTTATCCGGCCTTCTCTCCCCCTTTTTCTACTTTTCTGTTCACCACCCTGCTTCCCCTCCTCGCTCTCTGGACCGATCCCTTTTTCTCCTCTTCCTCTATCCTCCTTTTTTCACCACTTCCTCACCGCTCTCTCACGCACACAACTTTTCACCTTACTTGTACAAAAAAAGCTTTAATTAATAGAGAAAAAAAATATTTAATCAGCAACGGTGACCCGATTTGACGTCTGGTGGTAACTGCTTATCCTTTTTGCGAAGACGCGCCGCTTCATGCGTAAGAGCATAAAAAATTCAAAAACTGTCGCATCTCAAAAAGTAAAGGCGTTTCAGGTTCCTCAGAATATTTCTTACAAATAAAAAAAAATATTAATTATTTGTTAAAAAATACGGTGTTCGATCATTGGGACATAGAAAATGCAGTGTGTCCCAATTATTGAACACTGGAATTCTCCAAGATGACGTCATTAAACCCATCAAAACATCGAGACAGTTAACGTGTGACAACTCGTGTGAATCGAATTTAGTCAAACAAAAACTGCAAGTTCGTGAATAAACTTACCTTTATTTTTTTAATAATAACCCTCAGATCGTCAAATATATTTTTTATTCGTATTTTCGTGCAACAAACATAAAAAGAAAAGTAAAAAGAGAACATAAACTTAACCCATTAACGCCCAAGAATCGCGATTTTTTCCTTCAATTTCAAGCCAGATTTTTATTATATAAAAAAAAAATCATAAAAAATCAAGAGATACGTTCCCTAGTATTTTCGGGGGTGCTCTTTCAGAATCTGGGGTCAAAATCGGGTTTTGTCCATTAGGGAAAAAAATATGGCGGCTTTTAAACAAAAAAAAAACAGGAAAAATCGATGACACTTTTTTTCAAAATTTTTTTTCACCTCGAAGCCGTTGAAAAGTCCGGTTTTTTTTCAACCATGGGTGCATAGAATAGTGACGATTGAACAATCAATTTTTTAAATTGGTCGTTGTCAACATTTTCACCCCCAAAATGGCGCTTTTCACCCCCTGAGTGACTCGAAAAATTTCACGCTCGGTGCCCCAAATGAAAAGTAGTTGGATTTGGACGAAAATTGGTACTCGGAGGTTTTTGAGGTCGCTGATTACGGTTCTGTTCTCAAAATTCCGAAATTCAAAATGGCCGATCCAATATGGCGGACACAAATGCAAAAGTTCATTTGAATTGGATAAAACGTGGCACTCGGGGGTTTTCGAGGTCGCTGATTATGATTCTGCTCTCAAAATTCCGAAATTCAAAATGGCGGATCCAATATGGCGGACACAAATGCAAAAATTCATTTGGATTGGATAAAACATGGCACTCGGGGGTTTTCGAGGTCGCTGATTATGAATCTGCTCTCAAAATTCCGAAATTAAAAATGGCGGACCCAATATGGCGGACACAAATGCAAAAGTTCATTTGAATTGGATAAAACGTGGCACTCGGGGGTTTTCGAGGTCGCTGATTATGATTCTGCTCTCAAAATTCCGAAATTAAAAATGGCGGAGCCAATATGGCGGACACAAATGCAAAAGTTCATTTGAATTGGATAAAACGTGGCACTCGGGGGTTTTGGAGGTCGCTGATTGTGATTCTGCTCTCAAAATTCCGAAATTCAAAATGGCGGATGCAATGTGGCGGACACAAATGCAAAAGTTCATTTGAATTGGATAAAACGTGGCACTCGGGGGTTTTCGAGGTCGCTGATTATGATTCTGCTCCCAAAGTTCCGAAATTAAAAATGGCGGATCCAATATGGCGGACAAAAATGCAAAAGTTCATTTGTATCGGATGGAATGTGGCACTCGGGGATTTGCGAGGTCGCTGATTATGATTCTGCTCTCAAAATTCCGAAATTAAAAATGGCGGATCCAATATGGCGGACACACATGCAAAAGTTCATTTGAATTGGATAAAACGTGGCACTCGGGGGTTTTCGAGGTCGCTGATTATGATTCTGCTCTCAAAATTTGAAAGCCTTTGGGTATTCAAATACCTGAAAATACCAGGTATTTAAATACCCAAAGGCTTTTGAATTTTGAGAGCAGAAATATAATAAGCGACCTAGAAAACCCTTGAGTGCCACGTTTTATCCAATTCAAATGAACTTTTGCATTTGTGTCCGCCACATTGGATCCGCCATTTTTAATTTCGGAATTTTGAGAGCAGAATCATAATCAGCGACCTCGAAAACCCCCGAGTGTCACGTTTTATCCAATTCAAATGAACTTTTGCATTTGTGTCCGCCATATTGGATCCGCCATTTTGAATTTCGGAATTTTGAGAGCAAAATCATAATCAGCGACCTCCAAAACCCCCGAGTGCCACGTTTTATCCAATTCAAATGAACTTTTGCATTTGTGTCCGCCACATTGGATCCGCCATTTTGAATTTCAGAATTTTGAGAGCAGAATCATAATCAGCGACCTCGAAAACCCCCGAGTGCCACGTTTTATCCAATTCAAATGAACTTTTGCATTTGTGTCCGACATATTGGATCCGCCATTTTTAATTTCGGAATTTTGAGAGCAGAATCATAATCAGCGACTTCGAAAACCCCCGAGTGCCACGTTTTATCCAATTCAAATGAACTTTTGCATTTGTGTCCGCCATATTGGATCCGCCATTTTTAATTTCGGAATTTTGAGAGCAGATTCATAATCAGCGACCTCGAAAACCCCCGAGTGCCATGTTCTATCCAATTCAAATGAACTTTTGCATTTGTGTCCGCCATATTGGATCCGCCATTTTGAATTTCGGAATTTTGAGAGCAGAATCATAATCAGCGACCTCGAAAACCCCCGAGTGCCACGTTTTATCCAATTCAAATGAACTTTTGCATTTGTGTCCGCCATATTGGATCGGCCATTTTGAATTTCGGAATTTTGAGAACAGAATCGTAATCAGCGACCTCAAAAACCTCCGAGTACCAATTTTCGTCCAAATCCAACTACTTTTCATTTGGGACACCGAGCGTGAAATTTTTCGTGTCACTCAGGGGGTGAAAAGCGCCATTTTGGGGGTGAAAATGTTGACAACGACGAATTTAAAAAATTGATTGTTCAATCGTCACTATTCTATGCACCCATGGTTGAAAAAAAAACCGCACTTCTCAACGGCTTCGAGGTGAAAAAAAATTTTGAAAAAAAAGTGTCAACGAATTTTCCTGTTTTTTTTGTTTAAAAGCCGCCATATTTTTTTTCCTAATGGACAAAACCCGATTTTGACCCCAGATTCTGAAAGAGCACCCTCGAAAATACTAGGAAACGTATCTCTTCATTTTTTATGATTTTTTTTATATAATAAAAATCTGGCTTGAAAATGAAGGAAAAAATCGCGATTCTTGGGCGTTAATGGGTTAATGTAACCTAAAAATACGAATGTAATGTTCAATATTTTTTGCTCTCCGATATTTCAGGAAGCCAAGCGGCGCAAAAATCAAACAAAAACAGAACATAAAAACGAGGAAGCTGAAAAGAAAAATAAAATAAAGTTCGAGTTGAAGAGCAAAAACTAAACCAAATGCGAATGAACCAAAAACCTGTCAAACGACACTTAATATATATTTTTGTATTTTGACATGATTAATAAAAGATTATTTAAGTGTTTGATTTTGCTTTTATTTGTTAATATTGTATTAAAATAATATTTTCAGAACGGAAAAAGAATTCTCGAGAACGTTCAATAACTGGGACATGCCGGTTCGATATTAGGGACATAGGCACTTCCAGTGTTCAATAATTGGGCCATTTGCATGCTTCATATTGTTATTCTTTTTTTTTTCATTTGAAATCATTCAAAGATAATTTCAAGGGTGATTTTAGGGTGATTTAGGGTGATGAAGGGTACTCGATAAGTCGTGTTGTCAGAACAAAATTTCGTTTCACAGTATAGATAGCGCCACGGAAAAGTACGAAAACGAACGAAATTGACTCCAGCTTTATGTTCTCTACCCTTCGCCGATAGGTTGAAGTTCATTAGAAATACAAATAATTTATTTAGTTTTAGTATTTTTGTTATGGATGTAGTCACAACTTTTTACGGCATACTTCTTTTGAGACACTCGCATTTCAGAAAATATATTTAAAGGGTGATTTCTCGAAAGTAAAAATATCAAAGCATCATTTGAATATGAAAGCGATGGTTTTTTTTATTTTATATTTTTTTCTCACCGAATTCAATCCCCCAGATGCTTAGCTGTTGAATAATTGGGACATTTACCTTATAGGTGTATAATATTTTCAAAAGAGAAATGAGCGCCAGTTAGTTGTTGTACGTTCGGTCGAGCGCTTGTTCTCAGTGATTGTATAACTTCGTCAAGAAATTTTCTGATTAAAAATGCCGAGATTGTCTATAGAGGTGACTGAAGAGATACAAGAACGTATTCGTGCAGATCAAGAAAAAGGCCCCATCCATTAAAAAAGAATAAGGATGCAGCTAATACGAAGAGTGCACCATCGAAAAAGGTAAAGTTGAATACCAGTGCGAGCGTGCCGGAAGACGTTGAAAATCATTTTAGAATCGTCGATTTTTTGCTTGTTTTCTCAACAATTGCAAGTTTGGTGAAATGTGCTCAGTGTGATGGTTCCGTTGCGTTTAAAAGTTGTAAAAAAGAAGGTCTTGGCTTTCAAATCCAGGTAAAATGTGCCAATTGTGATCTACGCTATATACCGTCGAGTGAGAAAACTAGTAATCGCTACGAAATCAACACTCGATTTGTTTTCGTAATACGTACATTAGGTTTGGGTTTAGCAGGCTGCAATAAGTTTTGCGGTCTAATGGACATTGCAATTAATTTTTTAGCCACATCGTCTTATTTAGATATTATGAAATCAACTTGCTTCTACGTCGCAACGACTGCTGAAAAATTTCTCCTTTCCGCCACAGACGAAGAAAAAGAGGAAACAAGGGAAAATTCGAAGTCTTATACTTTGACCGTTTCTGACGACGGCACGTGGCAGAAGCAAGGCTTTAGCTCCTTGTTTGGCGTCACGTCATTGATCGGTTATTGGACTGGAAAAGTTATTGATATTTTCGTAAGTAGTTTGTATTGTCAGTCTTGCAAATTGTGGGAAAAAAAATGAATACAACTGAATTTGGAGAGTGGCACGAAGAACACGTTGATAATAATGAATGTCAAGCCAATCACACCGGACCATCTGGTAACATGGAAGTAGGCGCAGTAATCGAGATGTTCCGCCGCTCAGAGGAAAAGTATGGAGCAATGATCAGCAACTATGTCGGAGACGACGATAGCAAAACTTATGACAATTTAGTGAAAGCGAAACCTTCCGGTGGAAATTTGACTATAAAAAAAAAAGAATGTGTAGGTCACGTGCAAAAGAGAATGGGAAAACGTCTACGTGATCTGGTAAAAAAATACTGTTGAACATAAAGTCATGAAAACAGGATAAAAATCGGGCTAAAAACGGCGAAGTACTCGGCGACAAAGGAAAACTCACTGGAAAGGTCATCGATAATTTGAGTTGATACTACGGAACAGCAATAAGACATAATTGTGATTCGGTAGAGAAAATGAAAAATGCCATCTGGGCAACGTACTACCACCAGCAGTGGATAGATGATAACCCTCAACACGATAAGTGCCTAAGCGGCGAGGACTCGTTGTGTCCTTATCAAAAAGCTCTGGCCATAACAGAAGTGGAGAATTTTAAACACAATTACACTCCGCTTCCAGAAGATGTCTTACAAGCAATCAAACCGATTTACGACGATCTTGGCAAGGATGAACTTTTTGAAAGGTGTCTTGGAGGTTTTACCCAAAATGCCAACGAAAGTGTGAACCAGCTAATTTAGAGGATTGCACCGAAAAAATGACCTGGCAGCAAACAGCAGATATGAACATTAGCGTTGGGCCAAGCGCTCACGAATACGCAAGATTGGAGGATAACTGTCGCATCAACAGGGCCGAGATACAAGCTAAGAAGCAGAGCAAAGAAGCCAGGATAAGGCAAAGGCTTGAAAAAAAGAGGCTCAAGACATCGAAGCTGCTGCAGGAAGTCTGCTCTATGGAGCTGGAATCGATGATTCAGTGTAAGTTGGAAAAAAAACTCACTTTTTAGCTTCTAATACTTTAAACGCGTTTTTCTCGCAACCACTTTTTCAAAGTCCGTGTTCATTTGAAAACTACATAACCGATTTATTTCAAACTTGGTATACACTTTCTACATACAAAATACCTCCCCCCGCCGGTTAGTTTGCAATTTTTTACAAAGTAAATACATTTTATTATCCTTTTACATAGAAAAATGGCACTTTTCACTTTACATAACCACCAAAAATGAAGAAATGAAAAAAAATTATCAAAGACCATTGGGGGGAGGATTTGATGATACTTTGACTAAATTTTAATGGTACTTGATTTCAGATAATTTCCAGCTAAGATACAGTGAACACCGCAAATCGTGTTTTTCCAGACGCGTTCTTGGAAAAGCTTTGTCACTGGTTTGTTTGTTGATATTTTTGCGTACAAATTTCACGTAATGTTCTTGAAATGATACTTAACAATATACAAATGGTTTCAATAAATTTACTCTATCCATATGGATGAAAAAAATTCGTAAAAAAGTGTTTTTTTCACGCTGAAACCCCTACCCTCCCCTTCATTTGAATTTTGTAGATAGCGAAATGACCGATAATTTTTTTAAGGGCATTTTTTTATTATTTTTTAAATTCCTAACGTTTTTTTTACTTCTTCAAGTTTTTTAAGGCTAATCTTACTACCATTCAAGAATGATCAACTCCTAGAAGATTAGATTCTCCAAGCTGACAACGATCGACAGCACATTGCTCGTAGTTAGAAAACTTTTAACTAAAAAAAAATGTATCGGTTTTGTCCTGGCCATCTCAATTTCTGGATCTCAATCCAATTGAAATATCGAGGAATGATGTTGATACGGACTTAAAATTCAGAAAACCGATCAGTTTGAGCGCACCGATCGCAGTGATCGAGGAAGGATGGGCGAAACCATCGGTCGAGCGTTGTCTTTAAAAAAAAAATGTTTTTAATGTATCTGCTACGGCGAACGCTTCGCTAACTGTAGCTTCCTGTACAGGGATTTCCCCTTTTTACATTTTCCACCATATTCTCAAATCCACATCCCTAATCGGTCCCCACCTAATCGATCCCCACCTTGCGGCGGCAGCCGTCTTCCCCCTCTGTCGCGCATTTACCATGACGTTTTCTGTCATGGGTATAGGGAAACTGCGGAAAACCTTTACCGATACAGCCGGTCACGAGTTCGCTTCCCAGCCTCGGAGCTAGTCGCGTTTCGTCGAGAAATAGCTCACAGGCTACAGCCATACACACCCGACACACACACATACCGGTCTGTGTGCGCGACATCTGCGTAGAACTGGAGCTACGTCACGCCTGTGTTTTTATTTCTCTCTGAAACTACGAGACGGTGATTCGAACCAGCGACCTCCCGATCAGTGCAGCCAGATCGCGCGCAAAAGTTACCCCCTCTCTAGTCTCTTGCGCGCCCATCACACAATCATAGTAGCGCATGTCCATAAGCGAGCCACGCGCGGACGTCTTCGGGAAGAGCCGAGCGCCACCAAAGGTTTCCGACCGCGCCTTCGGCAGCTACACCAATTCATGCATGCTGAGCACGTTCATGTGTGGCCAAGCCGAAACGAAGGATTCGAGTGAAAAAAGCAATCTGAGCACGACTCGCGCGTGACGTCAGCCGACGGCACGAGCGAGGCTTTTAGATGATTTCAATGCTTATTTAGCTCTTGATTCTCTGCGTTATTAATGTATGCAAAAAAATGTATCGCACACTCCCATCGCTTATTTTTTTCAGTTTATACGCTATTTTAAATATAATAATAAATCTAAATTACAACTTATTTATCTTCTAAAATACTGTTTACGCTTTACTCACACCCGTCCTTTTGACAAATAAATTATAATTCGTAAAAGTAAGCGGAAATATATTTATATTCGTATTATTATATTAATTCTCATAGCTCTCATAAAAAAACTCTCATATGAAAAACTCTCATATAAAACTCTCATATGAAAGACACAAAAAAAAAACTTCGAAACCTTAGATTTCAACGAACCAAGAACATACATCTTCACATTTTCAATCATGACGAATTTTTAAAAACAATATCATCACAAACACATCTGAACCAAAACAATATACATCACCTAAATTATCAAAACATAAATCAAACAACACAAAATCACAACATCTTATACTCAACTCTTACTAATAGACAACAGGACACAAATAATAATCTTTCCACTGATTCTCTGAATAATATAAATTCTACAATCACATTAAATAAAAAGAAAGAATGGCTTATAAATCTCTTCAAGATTGATATTCCGCTACACATTTCCACATTCTTGTCTCTAGGTGAAAAGTTTTGTTTTCCTTACCTCAAACTCTCAAACATAAAAATTCATATCCACAAATCAATCTCCGAACTTGAGTCCAAATTAGATTTTTTACTCGACAATCCTAGACAAATCGAAATTAGAACCAGATTCACTAAAATCTTAAACAAAATAAATATTCCAACCTTATTTTCCAACACTAATCAAATTATAAAACACACGTCCTCATTCTTAAAAAACAACCCTCAACTTTTAGTTACACGAGCTGACAAAGGAAATTCAACAGTCATTCTTAACAAATCACATTACATTACAAAAACTCATAAATTACTCGCAGATTCCTAGACGTACAAATTAACAAATAGAAATCCCATGAACACTCTACAAAAAGGCATTAACAATAAATAATCCAACACATAAACTAGGTGAATTTATACAATCTAAACTTTCTAAATTAATCAATACGACTGATTCACACGTCACAGATAGTTTCCTACTAAAACATTCACTTTCTAACATCTTAATTCCACTCAACTACAAATTGGTCTCGTTTGATGTTGTTTCTCTCTATGCCAACATCCCATTACAACTTGTTATTCAGAGCCTTCAAAAGAGAACAAATCTATTTTCAAAAACATTTCCTTTAAACGAAATAGTTGAAGACATAGAATACATCATGTTCTCAACTTTCTTTACAATTCAAAATAAAATTTACGAACAAATCTCAGGGTTACCAATGGGCTCACCACTGGCTCCCATACTATGTAACATCGTCATGATTGATCTTGAAACAAATTGTCTGGAAAAATTAAAGTTTTCGTTACCACTACATAAAAGATATGTTCATGATATTATTATTGCTCTACCAAGAGAGAAAATTGAATCCACCAAAAAGATTTTTAACTCATATTACTAAAAATTACAATTTACATCAGAAAATGAAGTAGATAAAAAAATCCCGTTTCTTGATATACTTTTAATCCACAAAGAAAATTCAATTATTACAAATTCGTATAGGAAACCAAACTGGTCAGGCAGATTTATAAATTTCTTTTCACACCACCCACTTTCCCAAAAAAGCCGTAATTTACATGCTAGTTGACAGAGCAATAAAATTATCTCATCCTTCATTTCACAAAGAAAACCTCAAACTTATTAGTAACACGATGACACACAATTGCTATCCGATCTCTTTCACAGAAGAAATAATAAAACATTGGGTTTCCACAATCAACTATCAAGAAATGAATAACAACAATGTTGATTCTTCCAGACTAATAAATGTTCCTAACACAAAAACAACATACATCATCAACTAATTCGTCTTTTCCAACAATCCAACATAACATTATTCACAAACAATAAACACAACACTTCATCGATTACTGGCTCCACCAAACACAAAATAAATAACAACCAAAAGTCCAACATAGTTTACAAAATCGATTGTAAGGGTTGCAATGCCACATACATCGTCCAAACCAAAAGATACCTTGAAACCAGAATAAAAGAACATAAAAATAGCCTAAAACATGCTACCCAAATACACACAGCCTTAGCACACCATGCAATAGAACAAAAACATGACTTTCGATTCCACAGTGTAAAAATTTTAAACAATGAAAATTGGCTCAAAAAATACTAATCCTAGAAATTATCCAAATTAAGGCACACTCCAACGCTATAAATTTTAGAACTGACATACAATAACTAAGCTCGATCTATAACTCTATTATATAACTATTAAAATATTGTACAATACTTTACTTGACGTAACAATTTTAAAATTATTGACACTATAATTTAATTTTAAATACTCTTATCATGACGCACCAATTTTATTTTTGGTGACAAGTCACTGCCTAAAGGATCTTTTTCCCCCGATTCGCAAAATAAAGACTCTAATAAGCTTCACGAAATTAAGACACCACTCAGCTTCTCTCAAACTCTCCGTGATCACACAACTCAATATGTAACTAACAAGGAACATCCCTCAGGTGTCCGCCTCCGATTTTGTTGAAACTCATATATGTGATAGAGCATCGAAAACTTTGAGATACGTATTTTTTTTATCGGCGGAAAACGGATTTAAGGGGGGAAACCGCCTCTCAAAGAAAGGCGTGTCGAGGGGTGATTTTGCAGTTTCACCCAGAATCCACCGATCTGAATGAAACAAAAACGAAAATCATTCGAATGAAAAGCGATGAAAAATGTACTATGAAAATGTTAAGAAAAAATTAAATTAGGGGGTAAATCACCCCTCAATTTGCCTTTTTTTCACCCCACACTTAAGAGGGTTGTATGCAAATTAATAAAACAGGTATCATTTTGAAGGGCAATTAAAATTAAAGTTGACGGGTTTTTGCGTTTTGGCAGCATAGAAAATTTAAGGGGGTAAAACATCCCTAACATAAATTTATTTATCATGGTCGTTTTTTCTGTGTTTAAAGTATATCCGCTGATTTCAAATATTTCTATAAGCTACAATTTAATGTTTTACCATATGTAAAAATTATTACATTCGTCTTAAGGGGTAACTTAAGACGAATCTGACGAGAAACATCATTGAAGTATCTGCTTTCGATTTCGTTGAAACACATATATGTGGTAAAGCATTGCAAACTATCGAACATGTTTTTTTGTATCGGCAGAAAAACGGTGTTAGGGGATGAAACCACCGCTCAAAGTTTCTCCCACAAGCAATCCACCGATCTGAATGAAACAAAATCGAAAATTCCTCTAATATTAAGCGATGAAAAATCCACTACAAGAGTGTTGATTAGAAATATAATTAAGGGGTAAACCACCCCTCCATTTGCCGTTTTTCACCCCACGCTCAAGGGGGTTGTATGAAAATGAATAAAACAGGTATCATTCTGAAGGGGAATTAGAATTCAAGTTGACGCGTTGTTGTGTTTCAGCGGGACAGCAAATTTAAGGGGGTAAACCACCCCTAATATAAATTTGTTCATTTCCATTCATTTAAAAAATCAGAAGATTTTGAAAATCCTGTTACCTTTGGTTTTGGTGAATCGAACACACATTGTGAAATACCCGGTTGCAATAATTTGGCCATTATCAGATGTGCATGGTGCAAAAAATTGTTGTGTTTAAAGCATTTTTTTGACGATTATCATTATTGCAGGAATTATGAGCCATGATTGTTGATGGTTGATAGTTGATAGACTAGAAAAAAAAAGTATATATCACAAGAAAATGATTTGACGGCATATGACTGCAATACTTTTCACAAGTACTATTAATTAAATCAGCTGATATGATTACCAAATAAAATATGTCAAAATATATTAAAAACATGTTCGTTAACCTACTATAAAACCCTCAGTTTCATTAATATGTTTAATTAAATAATCGGTAAAATAATAAAAATATACATGCCTGCACAAAACTACGTCGCTGGCTAAATTGTCGCTTGATCCAGGTGCATCATCTTTCCGAAATATACGAAGTGAGCCTTATAACTTATTCTGGAAATTATTATAATTAATGATATAGTAGAAGTATATGTTTATTCCTATGGACATGCTTAATGGACGTGCATATTAAAATCGGAAGCGTTTCGACATGAAAATATCAGTCTTATGAGTAAGGGGTAGCCCCACGTCCCCACTCCCAAAGTACCGCTCCTAAAGCTCAAAACGAATATGCCTGCACACACAAACATAAAATTGATATTACCGATGGAATGAAAACAGTTTTAACGAAATTCGTGAAACCTTTCGCGAAACTCCAAACGAAAAGCAATTAGAGGGGGTAGTTTACCCTGAAAATGTAAAAATTTAAAAACGTAATAATTTAAAAACGCTGGAGAATATTTTGAATCCGCGGATACATGTTAAACACAGAAAACACGACGGTGATGAACAAATTTATGTTAGGGGTGGTTTACCCCCTTAAATTTGCTATGCCGCCAAAACGCAAAAACCGGTCAACTTTAATTTTAATTGCCCTTCAAAATGATACCTGTTTTATTAATTTGTATACAACCCTCTTAAGTGTGGGGTGAAAAAAGGCAAATTGAGGGGTGGTTTACCCCTTAATTTAATTTTTTCTTAACATCTGCATAGTAGATTTTTCATCGCTGTTCATTAGAAGAATTTTCGTTTTTGTTCCATTCAGATCGATGGATTGCTTCTGGGTGAAACTGCAAAATCTCCCCTCGACACGCCTCTCTTTGAGGGGCGGTTTGCCCCCTTAAATCCGTTTTTCCGCCGATAAAAAAAAATACGTGTCTCAAAGTTTTCGATGCTCTATCACATATATGAGTTTCAACAAAATCGGAGGCGGACACCTGAGGGATGTTCCTTGTGAGAAATGTAAATTTCGAGTTTTTGTTTATTTTGGAAGAAAATTTAAAAAATCTTAAACTCAATATTTAAATCAATCACGTACATTAAATGTTCACAAATAAAACACAAAACTTTCTTATAATTATTAATCCCTTACAGATGATAAAAATCGCTAAAAAACGATAAATTCTTCCATCTATTGAGTATACTCCAGCAAAACAGTATTTACTTGAATAAATCCTGTCTTTTGAAATAACCTTCCAAATATAAGCAAAAGCTAGAAACATCAACAACATCGAGGTTAGTCGTTTCTCATATTTCATTTCTTTATAACTCCATAGTATAATAAACCACACTCTCACAGATCACTCATTTCAAACACCGATGAATAAGAAGAATTAACGCAATACAAGAACTTATGCATATCAAATCAATATAGTTATAACCAAAACAGAATTAACATAACAGTTATACAAAACGACACAACAATTTTATAACACAATCATAACATAAAACATTCGTGTATTTAATTCTTTCAAACTTGATTTGTAAAATTTGTGTATCAAAATGTATAGAGAAAAATATAATTTCTGAAGAGGACCCGAACCAAAGGGTCGAAACGTAAGAAAGCATCATTTATTTCCATCGCTGACCTTGGAAGACCTCTATTGGCCGAACTGAAGCCGAATCTTCAACTAGCAACTTGTCATCAACACGGCCGCACACATCTTTGACTCATTAATTCTCATACTTTCATCAAGCGATAAAGCATTATCCCCCAAAACAAGCCAATCATCCATCCGGCCGCGAATCGTCAGTACCAGAAAGTGCACATATTCTACAAGCGATGAGATGGTCTCGTTGGTAGCGTTCCAGGCTTCGGTCCGCAGGGGCGCGGGACGTTCCCCGCGCTCAGTGTGTATTTTTTAAATTATTATTACTATTAATTCTTATTTGATTATTTTTGTTAGTTATTATTATTTTAATTAGTTATCTTTTAGTTTCGAAAAATTTATCGAGCACCCCGACCGCTTATTTTATTAGTTTGTACGATAATTTAAATGTAATAATAAATCTAAATTTCAACTTATTTATCTTCTAAAAAATTATTTGCGCTTTACTCACACCCGTCGATATGCCAAATAAATTGTAATTCACAAAAGTAAGCAGAAATATATTTATATTCGTATTATTATATTCATTCTCATACTTTCATCAAGCAATAAATCATCATCCCCAAAAATAAGTCAATCATCTATCCGGCCGTGAATCGTAAGTGCCAGAAAGTGCATTTTTAACACAAGCGATTAGATGGTCCCGTTGGTAGCGTTCCTAGCTTACGGGCGCGGGATCGTTTCCCGCGCTCAGTGCTTTTCTGTTTTTTTTTAATTATTATTTTCTGTTTGTATGGGGCGAATTGTTTATACGTGAAACACGCTCATTGACAGAACATTATTCTGAAAATAGGAAAACTGCTCATGATGTTTTACGATTAAATTTGTTTTCTTCTATCAATGGTGAGTGTTTACAAATAAACAATTCACCCCATTACAATGAAAATTACCTGTATGTAAAAACGTACAAAAATGCCACTTTCTGGCACTTACGATTCGCGGCGGGATAGATGATTGACTTGTTTTTGGGGATAATGCTTTATCGGTTGATGAAAGTTTGAGAATGAATAAAATAACACGAATATAAATATATTTGCGCTTACTTTTATGAATTACAATTTATTTGGCATAGGGACGGGTGTGAGTAAAGCGTAAACAATTTTTTAGAAGATAAATAAGTTGTAATTTAGATTTATTATTACATTTAAATTAACGTACAATCTAATAAAATAAGCGGTCGGAGTGCGCGATACATTTTCGACACTATAAAATAACTAGTTAAAATAATAATGATAACTAACAAATATAAATAATCAAATAAGAATTAATAGTAATAATAAATAAAAAAATAAATACGGAGCGTGGGGAACGATCCCGCGCTCCTGCGGACCGAAGCCAGGAATGCTACGAACGAGACCATCTCATCGCTTGTAGAGTACGTGCACTTTCTGGTACTGACGATTCGCGGCCGGATGGATGATTGGCTTGTTTTTGGGGATAATGCTTTATCGCTTGATGAAAGTATGAGAATTAATGAGTCAAAGATGTGTGCGGCCGTGTTGATGACAAGTTGCTAGTTGAAGATTAAGCTTCAGTCCGGCCAATAGAGGTTTTCCAAGGTCAGCGATGGAAATAAATGATGGTTTTTTACGTTTCGACCCTTTGGTTCGGGTCCTCTTCAGAAATTATATTTTTCTCTATAAATTTTGATACACAAATTTTACAAATCAATTTTGAAGGAATTAAATACACGAATGTTTTATGTTATGATTGTGTTATAAAATTGTTGTGTCGTTTTGTATAACTGTTATGTTAATTCTGTTTTGGGTATAACTATATTGATTTGATATGCATAAGTTCTTGTATTGCGTTAATTCTTCTTATTCATCGATGTTTGAAATGAGGGATGTGTGAGAGTGTGGTTTATTGTACTATGGAGATATAAAGAAATGAAATATGAGAAACGACTAACCTCGATGTTGTTGATGTTTCTAGCTTTTGCTAGAAAGACAGCATTTATGGAATTAAATACTGTTTTGCTGGAGTATACTCAACAGATGGAAGAATTTATCGTTCTTTAGCGATTTTTATTATCTGTAAGGGATTAATAATTATGAGAAAGTTTTGTGTTTTATTTGTGAAAATTTAATGTACGTGATTGATTGAAAAGAAATTTTAATAAAGTATCAAATGACTGTGATGATTACCTATTGAGTTTAAGATTTTTTTAATTTTCTTCCAAAATAAACAAAAACTCGAAATTTACATTACTCAGTTACATATTGAGTTGTGTGATCACGGAGAGTTCGAGAGAAAGTGAGTGGTGTCTTAATTTCGTGAAGCTTATTAGAGTCTTTATTTTGCGAATCGGGGGAGAAAGATCCTTCAGGCAGTGACGTGTCAAGAGAAATAAAATTGGTGCGTCATATTAAGAGTATTAAAAATTAAGTTATAGTGTCAATAATTTTAAAATTGTTATGTCAAGTAAAGTATTGTAAAATATTTTAATAGTTATATAATAGAGTTATAGATCGAGCTTAGTTTTTGTATGTCAGTTCTAAAATTTATGGCGTTGGAGTGTGCCTTCCTTTGGATCATTTCTGGGATTCGTCTTTTTTTAGCCAATTTTCATTGTTCAAAATTTTTACATTGTCAAATTGAAAGGCATGTTTTTGTTCTATTGCATGTTGTGCTAAGGCTGTGTGTGTTGTGGTAGTATGTTTTAAGCTATTTTTATGTCCTTTTATTCTGGTTTCAAAGTATCTTTTGGTTTGGATGATGTATGTGGCATTGCAATCTTTACAATCGATTTTGTAAACTATGTTTGACTTTTGGTTGTTATTAATTTTGTCTTTGGTGGAGCCAATAATCTATGAAGTGTTGTGTTTATTGTTTGTGAATAATGTTATGTTGTATTATTGCAAAAGACGAATTAGTTAATGATGGATGTTTTCTTTTTGTGTTAGGAACATTTATTAGTCTGGAAGAATCAAAATTGTTGTTATTCATTTTTTTATGGTTCATCGTGGAAAACCAATGTTCTCTTATTTCTTCTGTGAAAGAGATCAGATAGAAATTTTGTGTCATCGTGTTACTAATAAGTTTGAGGTTTTCTTTGTGAAATGAAGGATGAGATAATTTTATTGCTCTGTCAACTAGCATGTAAATTATGGCTTTTTTGGGGAAAGTGGGTGGTGTGAAAAGAAATTTATGAATCTGCCTGACCAGGTTGGTTTCCTATACATTTTTTTTCTGATAATTTGTGATAATTGAATTTTGTTTATGGATTAAAAGTATATCAAGAAATGGAATTTTTTAATCTACTTCATTTTCTGATGTAAATTGTAATTTTGAGTTATTTGAGTTAAAAATCTTTTTGGTGGATTTAATTTTGTCTGTTGGCAGAGCAATAATAATATCATCAACATATCTTTTATATAGTGGTAACGAAAATTTTAATTTTTACAGACAATTTGTTTCAAGATCAATCATGACGATGTTAGATAGTATGGGAGCCAGAGGTGAGCCCATTCGTAACCCTGAGATTTGTTCGTAAATTTTATTTTGAATTGTAAAGAAAGTTGAGAACATAATGTATGCTATGGCTTTAATTATTTCGTTTAAAGGAAATGTTTTTGAAAATAGATTTGATCTTTTTTGAAGGCTCTGAATAACAAGTTGTAATGGGATGTTGGTGTAGAGAGAAACAACATCAAACGAGACCAATTTATAGTTGAGTGGAATTGAAATGTTAGAAAGTGAATGTTTTAGGTGGAAACTATCTTTGACGTGTGAATTAGTCGTATTGATTAATTTAGAAAGTTTAGATTGTATAAATTCAGCTAGTTTATGCGTTGGACTATTTATTGATGATATAATTGGACGAAGTGGATAATTATTTTTATAAATTTTGGGCAGCCAATAGAGACGAGATAGGTTGCAATTTTCAGCTTTTAAGTATTTGTATTTCGTTTCATCAATGATTTTTAGGATTTTCCATCTGGAGAGAATATTGTTAATGCCTTTTTGTAGAGTTTTGATAGGGTTTCTATTTGTTAATTTGTAAGTTGAGGAATCTGCGAGTAAATTATGAGTTTTTGTAATGTAATCTGATTTGTTAAGAATGACTGTTGAATTTCCTTTGTCAGCTCGTGTCACTAAACTTGAGGGTTGTTTTTTAAGAATGAGGACGTGTGTTTTATAATTTGATTAGCGTTGGAAAATGATGTTGGAATATTTTTTTTTTTAAAGATTTTAGTGAATCTGGTTCTAATTTCGGTTTGTCTAGGTTTGTCGAGTAAAAAATCTAATTTGGACTCAAGTTCGGAGATTGATTTGTGGATATGAGTTTTTATTTTTGAGAGTTTGAGGTAAGGAAAACAAAACTTTTCACCTGCAGACAAGAATGTGGAAATGTGTAGCGGAATATCAATGTTGGAGAGATTCATAAGCCATTCTTTCGTTTTATTTAATGTGATTGTCGAATTTATATTATTCAGAGGATCAGTGGAAACATTATTATTTGTGTCTTGTTGTCTATTAGTAAGGGTTGAGTATAAGATGTTGTGATTTTGTGTTGTTTGATTTATGTTTTGATAATTTAGGTGATGTATATTGTTTTGGTTGAGATGTGTTTGTGATAATATTGTTCTTAAAAATTCGTCATGATTGAAAATGTTAAGGTGTATGTTCTTGGTTCGTTGAAATCTAAGGTTTTGATGTTTTTTGGTTTTTTTTTCATACGAGAGTTTCATATGAGAGTTTTTTATATGAGAGTTTTCATACGAGAGATATGAGAATTTATATAATAATACGAATATAATTATATTTCCGCTTACTTTTATGAATTATAATTTATTTGGCATAAGGACGGGTGTTAGTAAAGCGTAAACAATATTTTAGAAGATAAATAAGTTGTAATTTAGATTTATTATTATATTTAAATTAGCGTATAAACTGAAAAAAATAAGCGATGGGAGTGTGCTATACATTTTTTTGCATACATTAATAACGCAGAGATTCAAGAGCTAAATAAGCATTGAAATCATCTAAAAGCTTCGCTCGTGCCGTCGGGTGACGTCACGCGCGAGTCGTGCTCAGATTGCTTTTTCCCTCAAATCCTTCGTTTCGGCTTGGCCACACATGAACGTGCTCAGCGTCCATGAATTGGTGTAGCTGCCGAAGGCGCGGTCGGGAAACTTCGGTGGCGCTCGGCTCTTCCCAAAGGCTGGTACAGCGTCGGTCGCTCACGGACACACAGTAGGAGAAAAGCCCAAAAACCTGGCCAAAACCTCAAATGACCTTTGACGGGAATGAAAATTGGCTTACAGGGGTTTTCAAGGTCGCTGATTACGAATCTGAAAGCCAAATTATCGTAAACAAAATGGCCGATCCAATATGGCTGACATGAATGTTAAAAAGTTGCCAGATGTCGACAAAAATTGGTATTTACGGGTTTTCAAGGTCGCTGATTACGAATCCGCAAGCCAAATTATCGTAAAAAAAATGGCCGATCCAATATGGCCGACATGAACGTTAAAAAGTTACCAGATGTTGACAAAAATTGGTATATACGGGTTTTCAAGGTCGCTGATTACCAATCCAATATCTATTATTTATAACTTGCAACAAAGAGCTTACAGCAAATTGTTATAAACAAAATGGCCGAGTATCCTGCTAAATAGATAAATTAATATATTTAAAAAAATCATCATAATAAAATAAACGTGAACAGTGTATTCTACGCAATTATTATTTTTATTTCCAAAATACATACGGAACGTTTCAAAAATAGAAAATTTTATTCTTAATCAAAATCGTAATCGGAGTCGGAGTCGGAGTCAGAATCATTATCCGAGTTTGTATCTATTACAACTCCCGGCACGGCTTCAATCTCGGCGCAAAATTCGTCTGCTGCAGCAGTCACTTTAGGAGCGATCAACATCGCTACAGCTTCCGGCGACAAACACTTCAGCTTCTTCTGTGGTAGTCTTCTGACACTTGAAATGTACGGATCAGAAGTAACTAAGAGCCGATGAAAAACATCTTCCATAGTTTTAACCCTGGAACTTTTTCGCGCAAAATCTTCTCGATATCGTTTGATGTCTTTGTTTCGAGCTTCCGAGCTTCCGTTTCGAGTATCGAAAAAGTCTGTTTCGAGTCCTCAGGCACTACAACTGTACGTCCGGTGTCCTTGGAAATTTTTTCTACCATAAATTCGATCAAGGAAGCGAATTTATCGGATAAATGCTCGCTGATTATCAGAAATACTTCTTTCCTTGTCAGCACCAATTCTTTGTAACCGGATCCTGTAATAAAGACATAAAATTGTAGAAAATTGGTGTTAAAGGAAAAGATAAAATTTTCAATTAATACAAAAACTTGAACAATGTACATTATTTTACCAAATAAATAACCGCAATAATTGAAATAATTTTAAAAAAATTAGACAGAAAATATTGACATGGATTTGGTTAAAAGAAAGCTTTGCTTACTATATAATATATATATATTCAAATATTTTATTTGAATGTTATAACATTTCATTCATATTTAAGAAATTTGTATGTGGTTGATTTTAATATGTATATATATATATATATATGCATACGTATATATCATAATTAAATCACAGAAAATTTATATATATATATATATATATATATATATACACATACATATATATTAAAATAATTTATTTCAAGCGTATAACAGCCGTCTTGTCCGTTATGATGCTACTTCACCCATTCTCAGGTAGAGGCGCAGAGGCTGCTCAATAGTGCCGCGTGCACGCTCGGCTACCGCACGATGCGAAAAAAATCATAACGGACAAGACGCACGTTTTCCGCAGGTAACTCTTGTAAATTTCGAAAGCTTATACATTAAACTAAAGGCCGAGACTAGGAGCTTTGCAAAATGTGACAAAATATATAATTTTTCGGACCGTTGAAAATATAAGTTTTCAAAATTATTCAATTTTATTTATGCCGAAGGCTATACTACATTTCAATCATTTATACATAAACTTTAGATTCAACCGATGTAAAAACATGTTCTACATACCTCCAGAAGTCGTATCCATGTTGCAGAATTGAAATTAAACCCGTCACTTTCAAGTTATGGGTTTTTGAAGTCAGCGTTATTTTCGTCTGTTCAGCGCGTGACACGTACACTCTTCACGAACACTAACTGCCAACTGACGCTGCGGCGCAGGTATACACTTAAAGGGCTTTCCCTTCCACAATAGAATGCAGTTACTAGTCCTCTACCTGAATGACTACTCAACTGACCCTATTTCGAAAATTTATTTTTTGGGGTTTTGGCCAGGTTTTTGGGCTTTTCTCCTACTGTGGGACACGCGCTACTCATACTATGGTTGTGCGATGGGCGCGCAAGAGACTAGAGAGAGGGTAACTTTTGCGCGCGATCTAGCTGCACCGCTCCCGATGTGTTGATTTCAGAGGCAAGCACGCTAACCACTAGACCAACCCATAGGTTTTCGGTCGAGCGTTGTCGTCGGTTGTTAGAGTCAATGCCACATCGCTGCGGAAAAGAGATTCGGCAACAAGGAAGAGAAACGCGTTATTTAATATATTACAAAGTCAGCGAATAATGTTTTTGCTTCAGTTTAAATTTATAGTATTATTCTGCGTCGGTCTTAACTAGTTGGCCGCCACTGCATATATATATATATATATATATATATATATATATATGCAGTGGCGGCCAACTACTTATAACCGCTCATGTATATATATACATATATATATATATATATATATATATATATATATATATATATATATATATATATATATTAGGGTGTGCGGAAAAAAATCGATATTTTTTTTCAGTTGCATCCACCAAAAAAAGGTAAATTAAAGTAAAAAAAGAAGAATCCTCGAAGGAGAGCTCAAACAAAATTATTTCGAACGGCGCATTGCATTTGAATACATTCCATAAGAATAACACAGGAAAATATTAGCACTTCTGAACGTCGTAGTAACACTCTTCAGAAAGAAATCTCACAAAAATGTCATTAAGATATTCTGATAGAGAATTGAATTCCCTACAAAAAAAGTTCCTACGAACAATTAACTTAGAACAACCGTTCAAGTGATATCGCTGTCTAAATTTAAATTTTTTATTTAAGCGACGTGCGCGCCATAGCATACGCTGCCACCTGGCGGCAGCATGCGGTAGCTCGTTGTGCAAAATTACAAGCTTCACACTAGCGCTACGAACCGGAAAGCGCGACATTTTTCCCCCATTTTGGCCCCTCAAAATCAAGATCTGTCACTGCTACAAAATTTCATTCGTTATTGCGAAGTGAATCCTGTAGTAGGGGAGGCTGCCTCGAAAAAACTGGCTAGTCACTTGTGGTACTGTAACGAGAAAACTGTTGCTTTGTCTTTTTTTGACAATGCTGTGGCGATAAGTGTGAAAGCAAAAATGGTTTAAGTTCTGCAATCTCGAGAAAAATTAAAAAATCCTTCCGAGTAAATAATTGTTAAAAAAATGATTGGGAAATGGTGATGAAAAAAGACATAAGCGATTTCGTTACTCAAGAATCCTTATTTCTTTTCCAGCAATTCAATTTACCTCATGAGTTTTTGAGAGTAAATATTGAATTATGGCCGGAAAATGCCACTTATTTGAGTTGCTTAGATTTTTTTAAATCCAAAAGTCGTTAATAACGTAGCCGAACGTGGTGTCACTTTGATAGAAGCATATAACGGTTCATTAACAGAAAACGAAGAGTAGCTACACTATTTATTGGGGGTAGTGCAAAATCACCGACAGAAATACCCTAATTGCAACAAACGGACTCTTAAAAAAAAGAACGATGATTATCAAGCATCATAATGTAAAAACAAATTATTTTATCTTATTAAACCAAATTAATTGAATAAAACTTTTCGAAACACGATCAATGATGGACGTCGTTTCTTTTATATTTCTTGTTGATTATTTTTTGTATCAGAGAAATATTTTGAGAACGATTCCATGCAAATTGTATGTTAGAGCAGAACATTCTCCACAAAAAAAACCCTAAAAAGTTTTTTCGTAAAGCGAAAAATTCGATTTTTACAGCCTTTTGAATTATTTTTTTCTATCAATTCAATTTCAGACAGCGATTCCACTTGAACGGTTGTTCTGACCTAATTTTTCGTAAAAACTTTTGTGTTGGAAATTCGATTCTCCATGAGAATATGTTAATAACATCTTTGTGAGATTTATTCCTGACGAGTTGCACTACCAAATTCAGAAACCTCAATATTTTCCTGAGTTATTCTTATGGAAAATATTCAATTGCAATGCGCCATTCGAAATAATTTTTTTTGAGCTCTCCTTCGAGGATTCTTCATTTTTTACCTTAATTCACCGAGCGAGCGACGCTCGGACGTCTTCGGGAAGAGCCGAGCGCCACCGAAGTTTCCCGACCGCGCCTTCGGCAGCTACACCAATTCATGAACGCTGAGCACGTTCATGTGTGGCCAAGCCGAAACGAAGGATTCGAGGGAAAAAGCAATCTGAGCACAACTTGCGCGTGACGTCACCCGACGGCACGAGCGAGGCTTTTAGATGATTTCAATGCTTATTTAGCTCTTGATTCTCTGCGTTATTAATGTATGCAAAAAAATGTATCGCACACTCCCATCACTTATTTTTTTCAGTTTATACGCTAATTTAAATATAATAATAAATCTAAATTACAACTTATTTATCTTCTAAAATATTGTTTACGCTTTACTCACACCCGTCCTTATGCCAAATAAATTATAATTCATAAATGTAAGCGGAAATATAATTATATTCGTATTATTATATAAATTCTCATAGCTCTCGTATGAAAACTCTCATATGAAAAAAAAAACCAAAAAAACTTCAAAACCTTAGATTTCAACGAACCAAGAACATACGTCTTTACATTTTCAATCATGACGAATTTTTAAGAACAATATTATCACAAACACATCTGAACCAAAACAATATACATCACCTAAATTATCAAAACATAAATCAAACAACACAAAATCACAACATCTTATACTCAACCCTTACTAATAGACAACAGGATACAAATAATAATGTTTCCACTGATCCTCTGAATAATATAAATTCGACAATCACATTAAATAAAACGAAAGAATGGCTTATGAATCTCTCCAACATTGATATTCCGCTACACATTTCCACATTCTTGTCTGTAGGTGAAAAGTTTTGTTTTCCTTACCTCAAACTCTCAAACATAAAAACTCATATCCACAAATCAGTCTCCGAACTTGAGTCCAAATTAGATTTTTTACTCGACAAACCTAGACAAACCGAAATTAGAACCAGATTCACTAAAATCTTTAAAAAAATAAATATTCCAACATCATTTTCCAACGCTAATCAAATTATAAAACACACGTCCTCATTCTTAAAAAACAACCCTCAACTTTTAGTCGCACGAGCTGACAAAGGAAATTCAACAGACATTCTTAACAAATCAGTTTACATTACAAAAACTCATAATTTACTCGCAGATTCCTCAACTTACAAATTAATATATATACAAAATAATTATATTAATTTGTTCTATATATATGTGTGTGTGTGTGTGTGTGCGTACGCGCATGTCGGCGTGTGTGTGTGCGTGTGCGTGCGTGCGTGCGTGCGTGCGTGCGTGCGTGCGTGTGTGTGTGTGTGTGTGTGTGTGTGTGTGTGTGTGTGTGTGTGTGTGTGTGTGTGTGTGTGTGTGTGTGTGTGTGTGTGTGTGTGTGTGTGTGTGTGTGTGTGTGTGTGTGTGTGTGTGTGTGTGTGTGTGTGTGTGTGTGTGTGTAACCAACCTGGTCAGGCAGATTCATAAATTTCTTTTCACACCACCCACTGTCCCCAAAAAAGCCATAATTTACATGCTAGTTGACAGAGCAATAAAATTATCTCATCCTTCATTTCACAAAGAAAACCTCAAACTTATTAGTAACACGATGACAAAATTGCTATCCGATCTCTTTCACACAAGAAATAATAAAACATCGGCTTTCCACAATCAACAATCAAAAAATGAATAACAACAATTTTGATTCTTCCAGAGTAATAAATGTTCCCAACACAAAAAAAACATCCATCATCAACTATTTCGTCTTTTCCAACAATACAACATGACATTATTCACAAACAATAAACACAACACTTCATCGATTATTGGCTCCAGCAAAGACAAAATTAATAATAACCAAAAGTCCAACATAGTTTACAAAATCGATTGTAAGGATTGCAATGCCACATACATCGTCCAAACCAAAAGATACCTTGAAACCAGAATAAAAGTACATAAAAATAGCCTAAAACATACTACCACAATACACACAGCCTTAGCACAACATGCAATAGAACAAAAACATGCCTTTCAATTTGACAATGTAAAAATTTTGAACAATGAAAAATGGCTCAAAAAAGACGAATCCTAGAACACTATAATTTAATTTTAAATACTCTTAATATGACGCACCAATTTTATTTCTCTTGACACGTCACTGCCTAAAGGATCTTTCTCCCCCGATTCGCAAAATGAAGACTCTAATAAGCTTCACGAAATTAAGACACCACTCACTTTCTCTCGAACTCTCCGTGATCACACAACTCAATATGTAACTGAGTAATGTAAATTTCGAGTTTTTGTTAATTTTGGAAGAAAACTTAAAAAAGCTTAAACTCAATAGGTAATCATCACAGTCATTTCATACTTTATTAAAATTTCTTTTAAACCATTCACGTACATTAAATTTTCACAAATCAAACACAAAACTTTCTTATAATTATTAATCCCTTACAGATGATAAAAATCACTACAAAACGATAAATTCTTCTATCTATTGAGTATACTCCAGCAAAACAGTATTTACTTCCATAAATACTGTCTTTTAAAATAACCTTCCAAATATAAGCAAAAGCTAGAAACATCAACAACATCGAGGTTAGTCGATTCTCATATTTCATTTCTTTATAACTCCATAGTATAATAAACCACATTCTCACACATCACTCATTTCAAACACCGATAAATAAGAAGAATTAACGCAATACAAGAAATTATGCATATCAAATCAATATAGTTATAACCAAAACAGAATTAACATAACGGTTATACAAAACGACACAACAATTTTATATCACAATCATAACATAAAACATTCGCGTATAAGTTGTACAAATTAATATATAAACAACTTACAAATTAATACAACTTACCAGGTTGGTTTCTATATATATATATATATATATATATATATATATATATATATGCGGGTGTGCGGGTACCAGAATTGGTCGGATCGGATCGGATCGGGTAATTAGACTATGATGCGATCGGGTACCCAAGTTTTTCGGGTACCCGTGATCGGACGGGTATACTCGAACTTTATCGAGTATCCAAGTTTTTCGAGTACTCATCTCACATCGGGTACTCGATAAGTCTTGTTGCCAGAACAACATTTCGTTTCACAGTGTACATAGCGCCACGGAAACGTACGAAAACGGACGAAATTGACTCCAGCTTTATGTTCTCTACCATTCGCCGATAGGTTGAAGTTCATTAGAAATACAAATAATTTATTTAATTTTAGTATTTTTGTTATGTATATAATCACAACTTTTTTCGGCAAACCTATTTTAAGACACTCGCATTTCAGAAAATATCGAGATATTTGAATGTCGAAAAACTCAATAAAAGCAAGATTCTTCGTCGAATTTTCATTAATTCTGTCTAGTGCTAACTGGTAATTTCCGCGATTCATTCTTCTTAATTTTATTTTTTGTTATTCTTTAATTTTTTCCAGGTAAAACTTGTTCTTCAAACGCTTATATCTCTGAAACTAATCAAGATGTTTTCAATTTTAAAATTTCAAATGGAAGCTATATTCTTCTCGCTTCGAATAAACGCAACGCGTTGAATCTTTGTCTTTTTGGGTTTTTTCTCCATTTAAAACCCACGTTAAAAAATTCAAAACTTTAAGGCGTTCGCCGGAACAGAAGATATTTATTGTACATTTTTTCCTTTCGCCCACTTTTTATTGATGCAAAAACCCCACTTTCCCGCGCTATTACGATACGATCCGCCGAAAAAGTGACCGTTTTTCACTCCGCCCTAACAGGCACACACAAACAGACACACACACACACCCGCACGTCGGTACACACACACAGGATATAAAAGTGAGACGAAAATAGATTTTTTAAAGTATTATCATGTATACGTTTTATTGCCTTCTTCGAGTTTTCGTTTTCTTCCATTATTTGGTCGATACACCTGAATAAAAAATACGAATAAATCTATATAATAGATACAGATCTCCGAGTCGTTTACGAATCTTCGAAATTTAAGAGTACTCGACGTTTACGAGTACTAAAAATTTGAGTGTACCCGATTACAAAATTCGGGTACCCGATAGTGGCGGGTAATGCAAAAACGTAACCCGTCGGGTACCCGACCCGACTCGAACATCGGGTACACGAGTGAATCGGGTACCCGCACACCCCTAATATATACATATATGACTCCTGTAATTATTTGTTGCATCGGCTATTTTATAGACTAAACCACCTATATCATCAAATAAACTAAATCACCCATATCATAAAATAAACGACATAAACTATATCAAGTAGTGTATATTATTATGATAATTATAGAGTGTTATCAAATATTATGATATAGATTCTACAAGTATAATCCATAGATTGTGACGTGGCATTTCAGACCGTCACAAAAATGCAGAGCCGCTAAGGTTCGGCGCGTGGTTACGCGCCTCTTCTCGCCCAGAAACCCTCTCGAACGATTTCCCAGGCCCAGCTTAGCGCAATTTATTTATTTTTATCTTATTTTCCGTATTATTTTATTCCCTATTCTATGAACGAACTACGTGTTCTCGCCGTTACCGATCGACAAGAACCGAACGGCAACGAAGTTATCGGCCACGTCGCATACGCACTCGTGTCGAGTCGTCGCTCATCACCGCGGACCAGCAGAGCCCACTGACGAGAAGGGGGTTTCACCTAATAACGGCCCTTTGTACCCCGCGTCAGTGGCTACCGTTGAAAATAGACGAGGGAAAGTGAAAAGTCCATCATGAAATCTGGGAAAAGACCATCATGAATCTGGAGGGAGGTGCCCATCTCCCTCCACAGCCTGCCGTCTTCCCGTTGAGTCCGTCACCTAATCAGGTCCTGTTTCGGGAGCATTAGGCATTTTCCGCGCTCGCTAATTATGAAAATGCGAACGTTATCAGCCAGGTCTACGGTACAGGAATCCAAACGGCTGTGGTTAGGAAAAGGGTAGTGGTCGGGACCCAGGTCTGCAGAAAGTCTCTTCGCGAAAATATCGTCACTCTTGGTTGAGCGAAAAGAGACGTATTTCCCGAGACGTAGCCGTTCCCGTCACTCAAGAAAGCAACGTCGGCGATGTAATCAAGGATCGAGACCGAGGATTTACCGGATCCCGATTTGCTGGAACCCTAGCGGCGAGCCGTCGTTTCGCTCGTTTTGTTGAGAAATGTGCGCACTTGGGCCAATGGGAGAATATTATTTGGGAATTTTTTGTCTCGAGCGATGTTGTGGTGGTAGCACGATTGCGCACGGGAAGGTTTTTTACCGCGAACTCCGTCATTCGCGGGGTCCTCGCCGAATTAAACAATAAAGAATAACCGCCGCGAGGCCATCCCATTTTGTACAACCCAGACTAGAGTCATTTTTTTTCTTAATTTTGAATTTTTTCTTTTTCCAAGATTTGAAGAAAAGTTATTGCGAAATTGTGAGAAAAAATTACGGATTTTTTTTTTTTTTTTTTTTTTTTTTTTTTCATTTTAATCATCATTAATTGACATTTGAGGAACAATAAAAGTGTTCCTCTATTTCGATAAAACTTTGACACTTCGGTAAAAAATAACGGTTCAGCCGATCAATTTTAAATTGTGAGGGAACTTAAAAGAACCTAGAAACATGATTAATTTTCGCAATATTTGCAAAGTCGACGTGGATTTTCCAAAACGGGAAAAACATCATTTTTTCGTACTTTTTCAAATCAATATTATGGTTTAAAAAATGTTTTTTTTTCTCTAAGGTATTAAAAAGTGATTTTAAAGAATTTATTACAGTTAACGAAACCCACCTTTAACTCGCTCTACGATCATTTGTTCATAAGATATTGATGATCTACGAAAAAAGCTCGTTTTTTCTTTAAACGTCGATATCTCAGCGACAAATGGTCATACAGAGGTTCAAAAACTACGGTTTTGAAGGTGAATAATCAGGCTCAATGACCCCAGAATTGCTCAAGCTGAAAAAAATTATTGAGCCCGTGGATGAATATGAAAATAAAAAATCGAAAATGTTTGCCTCGCGCTATTTCTTAGATTCACGCCAAACGTATTGCTTTTTACCGGTGAGATTCGTAAACTAGAGATTTCAACCTTTATAACCCCATTTTTGTTTTTACGATACAACAATTTTTCACGAAGTTACAGCTATTCAAAAATCAATGAAATCTTTTCGAAATTTTACTGTTCTTCCAATTTTTGTAATTTTGTAATGATACTAAAAGTAATATTTGTAATTTTGTAAAGTAAATTTACTTTTTTTAAGTAATTTTAAAGTAAAGTATTTTTTTAAAAGTAATTTTAAAGCAAAGTAATTTTAAATTAATGTGGTAAAGTAAATTTACTATTTTTGTCGAAATTACATGTGTGTGAGATGTTTTCACACCCTAAGGGCCTTTGCATACGGCGTATTTTCTACGCGTAGACGACGCGATACAAACGCGATGCACATATGAACGACACACTTTTTGGACTGAAAAACGCATATAGATCAAGTGTGTATGGGGTTTGTATCGCGTGGGATGCGCGTAGAAAATACACCGTATGCAAAAGCCGTGAATGGGCAAAAAAATGCAGCGGTAAGAACATAATTATTGTTGCATTGCAAAGATGCAACCTTCAACATCACACATAAAATTATTGACATTCTTCAGAATAGAATTAAACTGATAAACATAAGAAATAAAATAAAAAAGTTTACACAAGCGTTAGGATGGCCGAATAGGTAGCGCGCTCTGCTCTAGAATAAGAGGTACCCATACATTTCTCCGAAAACACTTCCCTGAATGACATTTCCCCAAAAACATTTCCTCGAAAACATTTCCCCGAATCGACATTTCCCCGAATGACACTTCTCCGAAAAATTCATCGAATGACATTTTCCCGAATGAACACTTCCATGAATGACACTTCCCCGAAAATGACTGAAAAAGTTATTTATTTAAAGTCAAAGTCAAATTGGGTCAAAATGGGTAAATGCGTAAATGGGTGTGAGCGCAGGGCACCTCGGATATGCGTCGGGAATAGTGGGGTCCGTGGAACAATGGTGTGGGCTCAGGACACTTCGAATGGGCGTGTGGAATATTGGGGTGCGTGAAACACTGTTGTGGGCAGAGGGCACCTCGAATGTGCGTGTGGAATAGTAGAGTGCGTAGAACACTGGTATGGGCGCACGGCACCTCGAATGTGCGTGTGGAGTACTGGATCGCGTGGAACACTGGTGTGGGCGCAGGGCACCTCGCATGTGCTTGGAATAGTGGGGTGCGTGGAACCCAAACAGACCCAAACAAACTGTTTTTCGATTCGGGGAAGTGTCATTCGGGGAAGTGTTTTCGGGGAAATGTACTGATGCGAGAATAAAAATTCCGATGGTAGGTAAAAACTTTAACGAGGCAGAATACGTTTTAATTCAATTATCATATAGGCAGGAACATAAATAAAGTATATGGAAACAAAGAATACTAACAAAATTTAGTAGAACAGAACTAAGCAGAGTTAGGAGCAAATAAATTTGGACACACGACACGATGAGAAATGAAACCAAACTGAAATAATAAACGACGAGTTCACAATATATTCTCCTCTCTCTCTCTCTCTCTCTCATTTCACAATTTTCCTCAAATTAAGATGGTTCCGCGGGGAAATAGCGATCTCGCCGTCGGTCACACACGCACTCCGTCGCCATCGCATCGAACAACCCGGGGACCTCGCCTACGAGAGAAACGAGCCAGACGATCGCCGTCCACTCATTCCTCTCACCAAAGCTACCCAACGCTCCGGCGATTTCCAATCACTCACGCTCTACACCAACATCGACGAACTTACACTCATCGACTCACTCTCGCATTCTTTAATGTATTCCCGCGGAACTTAACAATTACTAGATGTGCACTCTGCCGTGACCCTGGACCGTGCGACTCACAATAACACAAAAAGAAAAATCATGAAAAACTAAAAGAAGGGGGGCGAACACAGTCTTCGCGAAGCGGAGGCTGCCGCCACGCCCGGACAATGGGGCGTCCGTCGAGGGACATTAAAAGACTAGCCGAGGGCACTAGTTCGCGACATCTTTGCGAGTTAACCGAGACTCACCGGCACTAATTCGCGCACTGAAAGGCCCTCCGCACGCTGTCCGTTCTGCTTGACACTCTCCAGCGAAGTTCTTGTCATTTTCTCTCATAATCGCGAGCGGACCGTCGGCTCTCTCCACTTTCCCGAATCTTTCCCAAATCTTCTTTCGTGTGGGCCACGTCCCCACCCACCTAAATAATGCCGACTCACCGGTGTTCGAGAACGTATGTGTGTGTGTGTGTGTATGTGTGTCTGTGTGTTTGTGTGTGTGTATGTGTGTGTATTCGCATGCGTGTGTTGTGTGTGTGTCACAAGGAGGTGGGTAGGGTACGGATGGTGTTCCCTAGCTGTACGACCGATTCGATGAACGTATTCTTCGACATCACCAGGCAGATCGACGTTATTAACGGGCTTAACGTGTGGGATACGCAGACTAACTTCTCCAGCATATCAGCACCCTTCTTCACCTCCCCGAAACGAGAGTAAGCGCTTCCGCACGGGATTCAATGACATTACCCGCTGGGTCAAATGTCTCGAGTCAACATTTGAATTTCTTTAGGTGACGTCGTGGAGAACATTGGAGTTTGTCTCTCCCCGATTCATACCATGGTGTCCGCCTTGACGGTGTGTCGGATCTGTGGCTCAAAACCCATGGCCAACAGATGGTATGCTTTATCCGGCACCAAGAACCGGCAATTGTGCCTACCGATTCTCGTCACGCCCCTCCCTCCGAATCTCTAATGTGTGTGTGAGTGTGGGTGCCTCGCAAATAAAACAAGAAAAATAAATAAACAATAATAAAATTCGCCCTAATCTTTTATGGGGTCGCGTTCGGGGTGAGGGTCGAGGGACGTTTTCACGGGTTTTTCGGGGAACCCGGAAAATTGCCATGTGACAGTATGTGTGTGTGTGTTTGTGTGTGTGCGCGCGCGCGCGTGTGTGTGTGTGTGTGTGCGTGTGCGTGTGCGTGTGTGTGTGTGTGTGTGTGCGCGCGCGCGCGCGCGCGCGCGCGCGCGTGTGTGTGTGTGTGTGTGTGTGTGTGTGTGTGTGTGTGTGTGTGTGTATTGTCACGTGGCAATTTTCGTATGTGTGTATGTATATATTTCAAACATAATTTTTATAACTACTTCATATAGTTTGTGATACAACACCAACAAATAATTATAGGAATTAATTTGGTCCATTATGCCATATCTGCGATTAAGATGATACAAATATTCGGTAGCGTAGGGGCAGCGTGCGTAGTATAGGTAGGTAGGGTGTAGGTTCGATTCCAGTATACATGAAATATTTTCTTCGAAAAAAATCCATTCAGGAGGTGAGAGAATGACGAATTATGATATAAAATCACTCTGGTAGAACTCTAAATTAAGTATTTAATGTTATTTTGGATTCATGAAATATTAATATAAGAAAAACCCTATTTAATTTAAATAGATCCTGTTTGCGTTAAATATTTGTTGGCAGGTTATGATCGAATAGACCCAACCGTAGTCACATAATTCACCCATATCCCGGCAATACGTATTCGAGGGCCCGGCCGGGAAAGCGACGGCTCCAGAATAACAATCACTTTATCCTTTTTCTTCTTTCTTTCGCAGTTGATTTGTAACAACACAAAGACAACAGAATAAGTTTTCCAGAAAAATGAAAGCAAAGACACGATCGCACGAAAATAGTCGGGACAGATTATGGCAACAAAATCATCTATTAAAATCAGACACAAAATCTCTATATTCGAAAACTTGTTGAAACGAACGCCCAGCACACAGCACACATGCACGGACAGCCGAGGCCGTAAACTCATAAATCAACTGCCAGATCGCTACTTGTCTCTGGTTTCTCTCCTTCCATTGGAATCTGTTTAAGTCAAATAATGTTTTGTTTGTCTCACTACTAGGACTTAATTTATGTTGAATATATATTTTTTTCTTGTGTAAAATATTCCTTAATATAGTGATCTTCTATTTATTTAGTTGTGTATCAAGAAATCTTCGATATCCAATTACATAAATACGTACTGATTCAAATACATTTTTGTTTAAATTTTGTGAACTATTCTTATTTCCGTAGAGTAAATGTGTCTTCAATTCAAATGTATTGTTATTTTAAACGTATGAAGTATGTATCGGAATCAATAATATTTTTATTTGTGAACCACAAATTGATCATATTTTTTCATGTACCATACATAATTATTCTAGTCATTATCAAAACTAGATAATAAAAAACTATTATCATTACATTATTTTACCGATATTTGAAGATATCAGAGGATGCTCCCTTTGCATGGTAATCGCGAGATGCGCAATTGCCAAATCCCTCGGAGGACTTGGTCGACCAAGGGGAACAATTCGCAAAATACAAGTATCGGTGATATACTCGCTCGGAGTACATATGGCTTGCGAGAGAATCCTTGACGTTCTGCGCCACACTTCGGCTACGGAGTGTATTATCTGTGCACTGGGTAGCGCACATGGGGACCGACTTATGAGGCCGGCTTTCAAGGCTTACTCATGAATGATTGCACTTCAAACGAGAATATCGGCAAATCCATAAGAGGCATTGAGAGTTAAGGTTACCGACATTTTATTCCGCACTTTGTAGACTACAGGGAATAGTGTTTCCGAAGACTTAGGAATTTTACATGAAAACTACAAAATTATGAGGATCAAATAATAAAATTTGCTACTCAGTCATGGTAAATGGAAGTTTATTTAAGAAAGAAAGTATGTCGAAATAAAGACTCAATGGTGCAATACAAACAAGTACCCACAACTCTCATCTATTTTGCCGAGCCGGGATGAACGGCCATCATTTGTGGATAATGTTCCGAAAAGGTTCTACCTCTGATGGGGCTAAAATTTTGCACACACCTTCCTTTTAATATCTAAAGAGATCCCCTAAAAGGATTTTGGGCGACGCGCGTTTTCGAGATAGCAATGTTTCAATTTTTTTACTGCACTCCTACTATATCCATAGTTGACGGGTTCGGCTCTGGCTATATCTATATAGTTATCGCGCTCTCCGTTTTATGCTGATCTTCACCAAGTCTACGTGTTGTCACGTAGCCTTAGTGAAGTCAAACCCTTAGTGGTGACAAAACCCTCGAGTTTTTATATATCACTTTATCGTTAATTTGTTTAGAGCTATGGTGAAAAATTAAGAAAAGCACTTGCTTAAATCGCCGTACCATTATTATATATTGTTGTAGTGATGGCTGCCTCAAGAAAAGGTTAGGAAGGTATGTAAGATTATAGCTACGAGCACAGCTACGGTCATAGAGTGGGGGTTTGCGAAAGGACGCATCGGTCGAATAAGTGGTCGCCACTTCGCAAAATAGGTCGTGAAAGAATAAATGAGAGTTGACTGTAGATAAGTGTTCGTATCTCTAAAGTTAAAGCCGGTTCCAGACATATCGCGAGTATTCGCGAGTGCAATTATTTGCGAGTATAGCCGATTCAAGTCCGATCTCTCACACTACTCGTACATACTCGCGCATACTTGTACTTGGGTAGCCTTGTAATTATTCGCCGATCGTTGACTGTCCTACTCGCGACGTTTGACGACCTGTGGTTACCAGCTAGTCCGTATCGTAGTCCTGCTCGCAAGCATACGCGAAGGATGGCGAGGATTCCTGAGTAATGTGGGAGTTTATTTACGAGTACGATAACGAGTAAAATTTTCCTTTGACTCGCGACAATTTACCGACACTAATCGGAGGAAGGCCGAGCACGAGTACGAGTATAAACAAGTGACGATACTCTTCGAGGTTTAGCTCCCACACTACTCGCGAGTGCCTCCATTCGCGAATACTCGCGATGTGTCTGGGACCAGTTTAAGGCGCCGTGTCACACTGACCGAGCGACCATAAGTGCGAGAGAGATAGCTAGTTTGCCGATCCCCAGTGTTCTCCGACAAGGCTGACATTAAGAGAAAACGGGAAAAAACTCACTCCGGTCTGTTGAAAGACGGACAACGTCTTTCTCTTCGTTTGCCCCAAATGTGACCCATTTCGGAAAAATCTCGACCGTAGGAATTTTACCGACCAGATGTGTAACACATGACCTTAATTGAAAACAAAATATTTAACAAACGCATTCAATTCATAGGACTAAAAATTTCTTGAGTAAATAATACTAAATACCCGAATTATTGGGAGCAAATAAAAATTGTATTACTCAATGTAGCACAGTCGTGCTATTGCTGAAAAACCCCGTAATCGGAAAAAAATAGAAGAAGGCTACTTTTTTGAAAGGTGATTTTGCAGGTGCGGCGAGTGCTAAATCCAAGTTTGCCTAAAAATCGGGGTGTAGGGTTCTTTTTTAGGGGATGAAAGGGGATGTCGGTGGATTAATGGCAAGCGACAATCCCTACGAGGTCGGCGCCATGAGACAAAATGTGCAGGAGAATCCAGGCTTTAGTTTTGTCCACAGCGCCGAAGTCGTGGAAGTTCATTTTATAAGTGAAAGAGTGGGGTGACATTTTGAAAAATCAGTTTTAATTCAATAACTCTTTAGAAAAGATGCGTAAACTTTTTGTTCAAATGAGAACGTTGTAGCCCTTGAAAAGACGCGTCGATCAAATATTTGATCATCTCTCTCCGATAATATCTTCACCCCCCAAAAATGGTTGAAATACCAAAAAAAATTGTTTATTGAATAATTGTCTCTATGTTTTCGTTTCTATGCACCACCCTTGAAGTTTCCAACCCCTCTCGGGGGTTGAAAATTCAAAATGAAATTCTGGGAAAACTATTGGCCGCACGAATTCGGCGCCGGGGAAGAATTTGTAGCTTCAACCCTCACCTACATTTTTTTTCACGACGCCAAACTAGTGTCTCTTTATTTTCGGTCAATAGTTGTCCCGAAATTTCATTTTGAATTTTCAACCCCTGAGAGGGGTTCGAAAAAAAACAAAATTCAAGAGTGGTCCATAGGAACGAAAATATAGAGAAAATTATTCTCTACATATCGTATATTCAAACCTTCCCCGAAAAATCGATTGTTTTTGAGTTATTGGTAAATATTCGGAAGTCGGGCTCCTGCTAGAATCAGGCTAATTTTTGTATAAATGGTTTAATATGATTAACAAACATCGTCCTTGTCATTATTGTAACGGCTTATGACGTTTCCGGAAAAAATAACCATATGCTTTTCTGTGGGTACTTTACCATATGCAGTAAAGTACCCACCCCAGTGTTTTACGCACCCCACGATTCCGCGCACTCATGGCGTACGGTGGTGGAGAACACTGGGGTGGTTTTGTTGAGCACCTTGGATGGGTGCATGAAATCGTGGGGTGCGTAGAACACTGGGGTGGGCGGGGGGCACCTCGCATGGGTGTTCGGAATCGTGGGGCTCGTAGAACACGGTGATGGACGGCCCCGTGGACCACACACCTCAGTGGGGGCCAGTCCAGTGTTCTACGCACCCCACGATTCCATGCACCCATGGAATAGTACGCCATTCATTTTCAATGAAGACCCCTGATTGCATCTGCGCTGCAAGCAGGTATCTACGACCAAATTTTTAAATAATTTTTTGAAGAAAAAAATGTTGTGCGCCGTCATAATATTACTTCGTATCATCCGCTATGATCATTAAAAGAAATAAGAAAAAACATAGCCTGATTCTAGCAGGTGCCCCACTTCCGAATATTTACCAATATAAATATTTCAAGTGCATTTTTGCAGTAGCAGATTGAAATAAAAGAACTTGACTTTATAAAAATGGTAGTTCGTTCAAATTAAAAAAAAAAACAAATAATGAAATCTAACTGTTCTTAACGTATTATACGCAGTGATAACTTTCAAAAAATCGATTTTTTTCAATTGCATTTTCGGAATATACAAATATGTGTAAATACAATGAATATTCTCAGAAATACACACATATTTGTAAGGACGCTTGGAGCGCTACAAAGTTTATAGTAGAAACTTCAAACGCGTTTTTCTCAAAACGGTGTTTTCGAAGTCGGTGAGCACGATTTCTCAAAAATGGCTCACCCGAGCGGTCTGCAATTTTAACACAACCTTGTCAGATATATTCTTCAGATATTGATCGAAGGAATAAGATTTACGATAATTATTTCAATTGTTTTTCAACGCATTAACGAAAAAAAATTGGTCGTAAATCGAAATGGTTTCTTTCCGGAGCCACCATTTTGTCAAAAATTGAAATTTCGACTATTCCTTCGATCAATACCTGGATTCATCTATCCCCTAAAAGAATCTTTTTGGTTTTGTCATTTTAGATAATCCAAACTGGAGATACTTTGCTCACCGCCGGACACTTTTTGTCGGGGACCTCTAGGAGACTTCCTGCAGGAGCAATGTTAATGAATATTGTTGAAAATAAAAAATGCCAACTTAAAGAAAAAGATGCCACTACACTGCCTAATACTTTTCGTTTTGCCCAAATGAAATGCTTTTCCAGAAAAAAAATCTTGAAAAAACGACTTTTTGGCCTTGCACCTGCGTATAACTCCTTAATAGATCTTTTTTTTTATCCGTGTGTACTGGGCCAATGCTGATCGAATCCCCGGCTGAACTTTCCGAAACATATTATGTCCGCTAATCAACCAAAACCCGTGCAGAAATTTAAGTCGGGAAAAGGTACTGCCCCTTATCTGCCTCTTATCTATACAGAAAGTAACTGTAGATTGACGAACTGAACTCTCGACAAAAAATAGTTTTAGCTGGTACTGATACTTATTATTTCACAAGCATCAAAAAAGCATAAACCAAAATGCACGCTGCAAAGCATAGCACTTCCGTACGTGGTACAACAACGGGTCGAGGTATTATCGTTGTGCGATGGTACCTTGCTTATGCAAAAAACTTCACTTGAAGCCACCTAGCGGATTGTTGACGAAATACATTTAAAAGAATGTCTTTTCGGCTAGAACATTGGTATTTCCTGAAAAGGGACCCTTGAATTTAAAAACCACGAATCACATGCTCTACTTTCTGACTTCATTGAATAATTTGGTTATTCGTTTTATTGAAGCTAATATTTCTCGGAATACCACCCACTGAGTTGGTTTAGCGGTTAGCGTGTTGGTCAGCAGATCGGGAGGTTGCAGGTTCGAATCCCAGTCGCGTACATTCGTCGTGAAATGTTTTTCTTCGACATTTCTCGGCGATAGACGACTAGTTCCGTGACTGAGAGGCGAACTTGGGACCGGCTGTATCGGTATAGGTTTTCCGCAGTTTCCCTATGCCCATGGCAGATATGTCATGGTGATTACGATACAGAAAGGGAAGTCGCCTGCCGCCGCAAGATCGGCGAAGGGTGGAGGGTATGTAGGAGTAGTGGAACGGGCGGTAGAGGGGGATGTGGAAACGGTAGTAGAACGAAGTTGAGGTGGATTAGGGCTCGTAAAAAGGGGAAGACCCTGTACGGCTAGAACAAAACGAATTTTAAAAAAATACTTCCTTGAAGACCGTTATTTATGATGAGCATTTTTATTTTCGTAGATTATCGTGGACAAAAAGAATGCTCATAATGGTACATAGAATTACAGCATATATATTAGTTTTGTCCTAATCAATTCTAAACATCTTCGGTCAGCAAACGCAATTAGCTATTCATAGTTCTTTAATCGTAAACCAGGATGCACTATTCAGGGAATATCAATGTTCTGGTTTGGAATACATTGCGAGAGAGTAGGTACATTTTCACGCAATGTATTCGTGGTCAGAGCATTTACATGTGAACGATCTAACAAGCCCGCCGAAGGCAGGCGAAGTTCGATCATAATCATACGAAGCGTCTCGTGCGAAGATGATAATCTATGCTAATGCTTGTCGTATATCAAACTCACAACATTTTTAGCATATCGGGACTTCATTTTAAAAAGGCCGCGCCTGCTCTGACTGATTCTCCCTGGTCCACGGTGGCGCTGCGCTCTCTTGCAACTTCATATTGTTTAGAATTTTCTATAGCGTTAGCATGTTTTTATTTTTTTATCCTAGGGTCTTTCGTGTTATACTGCGTGGAAATGGATCATCTTTAAACAAGACGCTTCGGATAATTATGATTGAATTCGGGCTAGTTTAATTGTTCAATTATACGCGTCTCGTTCTCGATGATAATCTGTAGACTTTCACAAGGGGAGGCCACGACGTTCGGATCAGGGATTTTCTTCAAACCTTGTATACTTTTAGTAGTCTATTAGGACACCATAAAGTGCAAGTAGCAAGGCGTACTACTTAGGTGTTTTCGAGAAAATCGCAAGAGGAGTCTTACGCAACCAATATCTACCTGTGCTTAGCGACACTGAGCACGAGACGGCGGCGGTCAAGTGGTTAACGTTCAATGTCCGTAATCGCTGGATCGCTGGATCGAGTCCCACTCATGTGACTCTTTTTCCAACACTGGTTATATTCGTTCATATATATCACAATTCAACGGTAATATAATGAAAACATACGTGTATTTGCATGAATCTTCATCGAATTTCCAATGTTATTTGGCATATTTGATTGAAAACGAACGAGAATTGCTTCTCGTGAAGATGCTATCAAAATACATTCTATGTTATTATGCATGGTTTGCATCCAAATTATCGGATGAAAGAGAAATTTTTCAAAATGTCAACGAGGTTTGTTTTTCCATGGAAACTCTGAAGATTCCTTGTGCATGCGGGAAAATTGCATTCATTTGATGTAGCAGATGCCGTTTTAATTTATGTTTTCCGTGTCTGTATGAAAAATATCATCCTACAACTCGTAATGTCGAAAGCACATCCGACGATTAGATGTCGAAAGCACAACCTTACATTCCGACATATTGTAACTCATTGTATTATTGAATAAAATTATTTACACCTTTATTTATCGATGTTTGACTTGCGCTTTTCAAGTTCGGCCCTCCCCCCAACCTTTCAAATCTGTCTGCAGGTCGAAGCGTGCACAACAGTTTCGCGTACGTTACTCGCTTTCAGGTATAAAGGATTTTGCAAATCTCGACAGGCATAAGGTAAATGTCCCAATTATTGAACACTATCTTGTATTTTTATTATTTCTCATTCACCTGCATGCATTTACTTATTTATAAAAATTTCATTACATATATGGAACTTTTAGCTATCGAAATGTTACCTTACTTGTGCAAAAAAGCTTTAATTAATAGAGAAAAAAATTATTTAATCAGCAACGGTGACCCGATTTGACGTCTCCTGGTAACTGCTTATCGTTTTTGCGAAGACGCGCCGCTTCATGCGTAAGGGCATAAATAATTCAAAAACTGTCGCATCTCAAAAAGTAAAGGCGTTTCAGGCTCCTCAGAAAATTTCTTACAAATAACAATTAAAATTTGTTTAAATTAATTATTTGTTAAAAAATACGGTGTACAATTATTGGGACATAGAAAATGCAGTGTGTCCCAATTATTGAACACTCGAATTCTCCAAGATAGCGTCATTAAACCCATCAAAACATCGAGATAGTTAACGTGTGACAGATCGTGTGAATCGAATTTATTCAAACAAAAACTGTAAGTTCCTGAATAAACTTACCTTTATTCTTTTAATAATAACTCTAAGATGGTCATATATATGTTTTATTTATATTTTCGTGCAATAAACATAAAAAGAAAAGTAAAAAGAAAATATAACCTAAATGTAACCTAAAAATACGAATGGAATGATCAATATTTTTTGCTCTCCGATGTTTCAGGGAGCCAAGCTGCGACAAAATCAAACAAAAACAGAACATAAAAACGAGGAAGCTGAAAAGAAATATAAAACAAAGTTCGAGTTGAAAAGCAAAAATAAACCAAATGCGAATGAACCAAAAACCTTTCAAAAGAGACTAAATATATATGTTTGTATTTTTACATGATTGATAAATGTTCAGGAATTACGATGCGCTCGTAATTTCCGAATTGTTCATGATTTTCCGCGGGAATTAGACGAGCGAGTCGCGCCAGGATCCTCTCGTGGCTGTCGTCGATGGCGCCACTTTTCGGGGCATTTCCTCTCATCGATCGCGAGATCGCGCGGCTTTTCCCTCACTCACCCTCATTCTTTCCTCATCGATTACACGGACCACACGTGTCGTCTCACGGATTAATTGTTATACGGGAAATTCCTCACCACATTTTTCGGGTCACAGTTCCTCGGAACTACAGTATTCGGGACTCATTGAAAAACGCGTAATTCGGGCGATATTACCGCGTTACGGACGGATCGTCGAGATCTCGATCGATCCGATCCTTCTCCCGCGTGTCGGGCCGCGCCTCACGGCGGCGGCCATTGTCCGCCCTCGTTAGGGAAAGTTCTCATCCGCGTCATTAAAACCGGGCTTTCCTCACATTTACCGGGCTTATTTTCCACACATTTACTGTATCTTTGTATTATATATTATTAATATACTCTTATATTATTTTTTCCGTAGATCAAGAACTTGGCGCCTTTTCGTTTTCCACCTACACCAGATCTTCCGGGTCCTTCTCAAACAATAAAAGATTCTTTAAGTGTTTGATTTTGCTTTTATTTCTTAATATTGTACTCGAAAGAATATTTTCAGAACGGAAAAAGAATTCTCGAGGGTGTTCAATAACTGGGACATGCCTGTTCAATATTAGGGACATAGGCACTTCCAGTGTTCAATAATTGGGACATTTGCATGCTTCACATTGTTTTCCTTTTTTTTTTCATTTGAAATCATTTAAAAATAATTTAAAGGCTGATTTTCCGAAAGTCAAAATATCAAAGTATCATTTGAACATGAAAGCGATGGTTTTTTCTTGATTTTATTTTTTGTTCTCACCGAATTCAATCCGCCAGGTCCTTAGCTGATCAAGAATTGAGACATTTACCGTACACTTTGAGAAAAACTTTATTCGTTTGGTCGTTTACTTGTTGATAATTAAAAATATAATAGCTGTTGTAATAATAAAAATTAGTAAACAGCCAAATAACATTGGATATTCGATAAAGATTCATGCAAATACACGTATTTTTTTCATTATATTACCTTTGAATTGTAATATATATGAAAGAATATGATCAGCGATGGAAAAAAAATCACATGAGCGGGACTCGATCAAGCGATCCAGCGATTACGGACATTGAACGTTAACCACTTGACCGCCGCCGTCGCGTGCTCAGTGTCGCTACGCACCGATAGATATTGGTTGTGTAAGACTCCCCTTGCGATTTTCTCGAAAACACCTAAGTACTACGCCTTGCTACTTGCATATTATGTTGTACTAATAGACTACTAAAAGTATACAAGGTGTAAAGAAAATCCCTGATCCGAACGTCGTGGCCTCCCCTTGTTAGTGAAGGAAGGTATGATTCACTGCTGTTTTTGATGTCACGCGAATTATTTCTATAACGAGAAGAACGTACCTCTTTAGGTCCGTACTAACTACACTAATAGCGATCGCGCGAACATCGCTTCATCCTTACAAATAGGCCTGTTATACAATTTCGTGCATACTTCTGCGCGTTCGGACTAGCCAGCTGTTCTGCATATCGTATGACTGTCGACGCCATTTTTGAACTCTTCTTGTACAGCTGCATGTAAGCGGAAAACATTCTACATCCATTCCGGCGTTTTGAGTTTTATTTATTTGTCAACAAGCCTTATACCTAATGACCTGACGTTTGCGCAGACATATTTTTACGTGGTTTAATTGCACTTATAAACATCGTCTGACGTTATTTCGGTCTCAAACCCTTGGTTCGGTTTAACATCACTTCTTATATTTAATGACAATGATAATTGCTTATAGAATGAAAAGGCGCTTGAGAGACGCACGGTTAATCAGCTCCACGGATAACTCGACCCTAGTGAATCGGGGTTTTACTGTACATACGTTTTTATTCCCGATTCCACCCACAGTTCGTCGCTTCTGTGACAAACGCTAGGACGAATTCCGGTTGCACTTTCCCTAGTTTCGACGATTTTGTTAGATCCGAAATTTACATTTTTAATTATGTATCTTCTACTTCAGTTTATCGTTCCAATAAGTGCGAGTAATGGAGTCTACGCCATTGCCATAATCAGTGATGTTGCAACTTTATCTCCCATTTTTCTTAAGGAGGATTTAGTCATTAGAGCGTTTTTGAAAAATTATATTACTTGCTCTGTATCCCATGTGCTATTTTATTTTAGACGAGGAAGTTTTCGTTTGAAGATTCCTTTAAAGAATCGAGATATCAAGTCATCTTTCCCAATATCTTCACCAAGAATAAGTGCTATCGCAGATCTGTCTGCGCACAAGCTGACATAGCTCCTTCATTGAGTCTCTTTAATGAAAATGCTATGATGTCCATTGCTTAGGCTTTATATATATCCTCTCGTTAGCACGCCCCGAATTCCCACCAGTGTTTCAGAAAGGATTACCATTGTTTTACAGTCGTCGTTAATATCGAGTTCACCATAACCTCTGCTGCTTCATCCTCGATCCCTCTTTTCTAAAGAGCCTGCTTGATACACTGTTTGCCACTAGCGAAATCGTGTGCGCTAGGGGACGATTTGTCTTTGTATGGAGACATTCACAAAATGTTTAAGATTATAGGAGTTGGAGTCGGCATTTACGAAAATAACGGGTTCCACGGCTGGACGGGCCAGTAAGGGACAATTACAATTCCAGTTGCTTGATCAGTCGACATTTTTTGTAAACATTCCAGAATCAGAGCGAAGGGTGAAAATACTTAAAATCTTTCTTCTCTCCATGAGATTGTGATTGCGTCTACAGCCGTGACCTCTGCCTGTGGATATCTAGCGCAAAATCTTCTGCATTTCTCGTTCAATCTGGATGCTAACAAATCAATTGAGAATGGACCCAAATTGCTATTGATCTATTCGAAACTGTCTCTCGATAACCCTCATCCAGTATCTTTGTTCGTGATTCGCCATGCTGCGCGATCTGAGGAGACGTTTTATTTTGGTGAGATATATGAATCGAAAAACTATAATCGTCGTTTTTCTTCCATTACTAGATTTTTTCGCTAGCTCGTATAGGTGATGAAATTGTACGCCCTCTGATCAATTGATACATGAAATTTCTCGTATATTGTCCATTCTCAATAATATTCCTTGATTCGATAATTTTTCTGCGAAGCTTTTTAGAGCTAGGAACGCCGCTAATAGTTCAAGATAATGGATTATGTGCTTCCTTTCTCCTGTGCTCCAAAAACCCATAAGTACTTTTATTCTGGCAGTGTGCTCTCCACTCCCTTAAGGAAGCATTGGTATCCATTTCCAATGTAAGGATATGAGCACGAATCGTATTAAACCCGGGACTAAGATTATTCCCATCGGTCCAGGCCTTCAACGAGTGTTTTCTCGAAAATTGATGTCTCCTCATAGTTCCCGTTGCTGAGTTCAAGTGTGGGACTTTTTCTTTTGGGTTTCCAATCTTTAACAGTCTATCGATCGGTAAGCTATCGCTGTCGAAGCTGTGCCAAGTTTTCCAAATAACTTTGCAAATTGTCGTGTATACTGTGATCCTTTTTCTGTCGAAATTCCTTAATCGTCTCTTGGATTGCACTTTGTTTTGTTCGGTTAGTTCTATTATAAAAATGTTTAGTCGATAATAAATCCTAGATATTTGCTTTTGTTGCTGGGAATAAGAAAACTCTTCGTGATTAATAATAAAGCACAGTTTCTTAAGACGATTAGGCGTCTTCTGGTTTTTTACGCATATGTTTTCTGAGTTTTACTCCTGATTAAAATGTCATTGCAATATCATATAATTCGTGTCATTCCTTGTAACCTTAATAAGCTCAGGACGGCTTTCATTATGTTTGTGAAGACGGAATGACTCGTACAAAGGCCAAACGGTAAGTGGGTGAATTGATAGAGAATTGATTGATAGATTGACCACCCTCAAGACGGAATCTCATTTTTTCTATTCTCTTTTTGAGTCGATATTAGATAATATGCGTCTTTTAAGTCTACCGTGCCCATGTAAGATCCCTTTGTCAACCGACTTTTCACCGATCGAATATCCCTCTTTTTTAAATGCGGATATTCGATAAAATCATTTAGTGTTTTTAAATTTAAGATAAATCTCTTACAAGCATTTGGCTCTGTTACTCGAAAAAAACAATGAATCGAACTGCGTTAAGCAATCTGCACATTCTTCTATCGCTTTTTTCTTCAGCAGTGCGTTAGTTTCTATTTGAATATTCACGCGTTCGCTTTTTCTCCAGATTAGATCGTACGATTGATTTTTCAATCTGGAGTTTCCTTGGGGGGATCTCGTACGCTTTCACGCATCTTCTCTTCTCTATACCTATAAATTGAAGTTGGTATTCTGTCTATCCCCGAAAAACTTCAGAACCAATGGCCGGATCTTAATGCGGTTTTCACCAGTGTGTGGCGTATTTTCAGGTGCAGGTTTTAAGCTATGTATCATCACGGTAAGGTATCGGGGGACCGTACAATCAATAAAAATGTCGAACATAAATGTCAGTCACGGTGAAAAAAAAATGTTAACAGCGAAAACATCCGCGAGCGAGCGTGCGCCACCACGCGCTGCACTCGTCACGTCGAGTGTACTGCTTTTTTTTTTATCAAATGACTGCTTTTACTGCTTTTTTCTGATCAAATGATGTTACTTACTGTTGACTATATTTACACGTGGGAACGTGCGCGCGACGTTTTCCGATTTGGGTGTTATGGTCTATTTTGACTGTCGCATGCATAAGTTTGATAAAATATAGGGTTCTGTCGATAAATGAGGGTGTCGCTATCGTGCATGTTTGTGTTGGTAGTTTCGTGGGAAAGGCATTTAAAAAAGGTGAAGGCTGGAAAATAACACGAGGTGGCCTTGTGAGGAAATGTCAATGCTCTGGCCGGGAAGACATTACCTGAATGTATTTCGCCAGGAATCCGCCGGGTGGCGTCAAGCGAATCGTTTTGCGCAACCAAGGTACCGTCGGACCTTGGTTACGCGAGTAAATAAGACTTCGACCCATACATGTACCACGTACAAAAGTGCTATGCTCACAGCGTGCACTTACGCTGATGATTTAGTCACACTTGTGAAATGATAGGTATCAGCACTACCTAATACTATCTATTTTAATCGGATACATCGCCAAGAGTCCTTCCTGTGCCTGATCGTTTCCCGGTGGAGTCGCCAGTTTTTTTCCCTGCAGAGTCCTGTCTGTACTATTACTGTCACGTTTGCGACCAATGCGCACAATGTATTTTGAAGCGTAATACACACGATAGCGGCATTCTCATTTTTCGACGAATCTTTATATTTTCTTTAGACTCAGGCCTACCACGGCGGAAATGTAACCGTCTCGCGTACTTTTCCACGCGAGAGCACAAGGGTCTTAAGGCGATGTGTCACAGGCCTCCGACCGCTTCGAAATTTTGAACACAGGATTCTCCCAAACGCCGCAACCGATTGGAATAAAATTTGTTGTGTGCATGCAGGACACTTGCTCCGTGGGGCTGATTCCCTCCATTATCCAAAATTTCCAAAAAGATTTTACAGTTTGTGGTTACCGTGCGAAAAATGGTGAATTATTAACCATTGCATCGCATTTTCAGTAATTTTCTGAGTCATCCTCTGGACCGTGAAAGAGCACACGCTATGTTTCCATGAACATATGGCTGAGAAAAATCATTTCGAAATTTTTACATAAATGTAGCAAAAATGTACTAACAAATCTCAAAATATCAGGTATCGGAGCGAGCGTTCGGCTCATCCGTTTTCTCACTGGCGGCGCGCAGCTCGTTTCGTCTTGTTTTTACCGACCGCGCTCGCCTCCTTCCGGAACAATTTATTTTTTGACAGGCCGAAAGCCGGAGCTATAACCTCGCACATTCGTTCGAAATATATTTCATACGATGTGTGTGATAGAGTGTGATATAGAATGTGAATAGTGTGTGACAGAGTGGAGTTTGTTTTCGTCGCGTTTTGGTGAGCTTTTTTTGCTGTGAAGAACGCCTCAGGACGCCGGCACACCACCGACGAGAAATCCCGACAAAGAAATAATCGACGAGAAAACCGCCGCAGCCGATTACACGAAGAAGATCGAGGAACATAGTGACAGCGAGAAGCCGAAGGAGAAAACACCGGAAGGCAAGGTACGTACGTGTTATAATATCATAACCTCAATTTACGTACTTTGTCATTTGCCACGATCTTCCCTCGCATTGCTTTCCCGCTCGCCAATGTGTCAGACAGCCAACGGCTCCAATGCAAGAAACTCAAGTTTATTTGCTCTTCGCAGAAATACCTCTGTATTTATTCGTGAAAAAATCGCAGATAGCATATTTTCCGATGATCCGTAGCCATTGTCATTACCTCTCGAAATCCTCAATTTCCTGAGCAGTGTGCGACCAAAATGAGGCACGAAAGTTCAACGCCCTTTGCCTACGAACGCTAAACTTTGACGTCTCAAACACGGATGATTTGTGAACCTGTAGTGATTCCTCGATAGTTTAACCCTGACCGAGCGTACTACTGGTATGGCGTACAGAGATGGTATCCTATGGTATACCTGTACGGTAGTACACCGCTACACGCAAATATACATGTAACTAGTATGGTACCGGTACACTGAGCAATAGTAAAATATACCGGTTCTGTATCCTCACCATACTAATACTGGTGCCAATACCGTACGCACACACATGGTAGGTGCAGTACCTGGGCTATCATGTAGGAACCAGCTCTAATGTAGTGTCGGATTTACCATCTAGATGGACCATCAAAGTTATCGAGGGCAGCAAGTACGTACTGCCGTGGATGACAAAACCGCGTCAATTGTTGCGAGTGTCAGTGTCGCGAAGATATCATCGCTGTCTCAAATCTCTCCGAGAGCACCAGCGAGGCTTACCTCAAGGAACCCGGCAGTGTTAAAAGTTGCTCTTAAAAAATCCAGTATCTCCCAATCGAAATAGTCAACTGTTCTAAAATTTCACTCAAACTTGCATAATGATATGAACAATGTCTGGTTAAAATTTGAAAAAAATCGATAGAAATCAAGAGCGCTCGGTTTACCATAAGGACTTACACCACTGTAAACGTCCAAAATTGAGTGATATTTCACGTTTTTTTTTTTTTTTTGTAGCAGGACAAATAAGAGAATATTAATATTCAAGGATATTGTTAGTCATATCTTCAAGTGAACAAAATTAAATTTATATTAAAAAATTATGCCAAAAGCTGATGGTGGAGCCATTCTAGCGAAGCACGTTGAGTTTGAGACGCTCTGCAGCACGCAGTATAGCTGACGCAAATTTGATTTTAGAATAAAATTTAAAAATTTCTATTAATCTACACGAGTATAGCTAGAGAAATACATAGAGGATTGTGAAAATATTAATGTTTGTATAATTGGCAAGTATTAAACCAAAAACTCAATTTTCGACAGAAAAAAAGGACAATCATTTGGTAATAACTAATGTTAAAAGTACCTCATAGAAAATCCCGTACTTATTTCTCAATGGAATGTTATTTTAAACATGTTCTCAAAATTGGGACTGAAAATAATGAAAACTGTTGGATTTATGCTGCGTGCCGTTTTGAAAAGTTGTGTTTCGAGAACACGGTCGATGTTTCGCACAGGGGCCAGGCATTGCCACCGCAGACCCATACGGGCCTGCGGACCTTCTTTTACAGGTACCACACTTTTTACCCCTTATTCTAGATGGTTCCAAGCATCTTTTAATCCAAATAAAAAAAAAGTAATTTTTTTTTCAATTCTACAGCGGTGTGACCCCTTAGATCGGAGTACACGGTGACGATTGTTCGTCGCGTCTCTTTGAACGAGGTCGCCATAGCCCCCCCCCCCTCCCCCACCCACCCCTCTCTCTTTTCCACGCAAGGTTCGTCCGCCCACTGCTGCGAGGTTGAATCTCCTATTCGTCAAGAGCATTAAAAAAAATGACAAGACAATCATTCCCGAATAGCGAATTTACCTCCAATAATGCGTCTCATTCTGCGTCTTCGTACACCTTCGGCCTTTCGTTACGTTCTTTGTCTTCGACGTCAACCTCGCCGTTTAATCAACGCAACAAAAGATCAATCAACTTTTAGTCAATGCAATTTAACATGGGTGAAATTATGGTGTGCAAAAGCCGAAGCGTGGCGACAACGGGTTACCATTGTTTCCTTAAAATCTTACAAATTTAAACAGATTAGATTTTTGTTATTTCTCAATTTTTTTTCTTCTTAAATTTAACAAGCAACTATTGCAAAGTTCTAAAAATAGTCGAAAAAAATGGGTCTTTTCATTTTGATTATCATTACACGATGTTTAGAAACACTTATTCCTTTAATTCTTTTGAAAAACTTTGATCGATCGGTCCGGAAAAACGGGTCGATGGATCAATTTGAAAATTTACACGGCTATTGGGGGTACATTAACCTAAAAATAAACTTGGCGACATTAGTCTTTCCACCAATATTTGTAATAGTAGATTTACTGAAAAACCATAAAATGTCATTTTTTGTCCTATTTTTCAAACTAATATTAATGGTAAAAAAAATGATTTTTTTCTCTCAAAAATCAACGAAAGGGTCTTGTACGAAATTTATTGAAGTTTTTAAAGCTGTCCATTAATTTGCTGTGCGATCATTGATTGCTGTGATATTATTGATCAAACACAAAAGGATCGTTTTTCATTATATGTCGGATGTCTCAGCAAAAAGTTTACGTAGAGAGACCACAAAAAAACCAAATTGAAACTGAATAAACAAGCTAACGGACCTATGCATTGATTTGACTGTAAAACATCCCTTGAAAAAATAAAATTAGAAAAATATTTTTCTCGCTATCTCTTATGATTGCGCGATAACCGTAGCTCACAAAGTTATTTTGCCAAAGATCTCAAACTAGAAGCTTGAAGCTTGAGACGGAATGACACCTCATCGCGGTCGGTATGGTAGAACAATTATAGATACCCAAAAATCTCTGTAACGACTCTTCAGATCCCGTCGAAACTTTGCCAAACGACGTCGAATAGTTAGCCGAACAGCTGTCTGCCCCTCAAATTTTCTAAATTTGAGAAAAAAAAACGAAGATTGGTTTATCATAAGCCAATCTACATTTTTTTCTCAAATTCAGAAAATGTGAGGGGCAGACAGCTTTTTGTCTACCTATTTGACGTCGTTTGGCAAAGTTTTCACGGGATCTGAAGAGTCGTTTCAGAGATTTTTGGGTATCTACAATTGTTCTACCATACCGACCGCGATGAGGTGTCATTCCGTCTTAATAATGTTTTTCTTTTTCATCTTGATACGACTATTTTTAACATTGTCACAGCCTTTCAAAAAACACTTTAAAAAGTGAAGAAATTTTCTGTTTCTTTAATTTTTTAGGATAGGGTGTAAAAAGTGATATATTTTTTTAGAATTTTCAGTTAATCGAAAAGAAACGCTCCTCCTTGACTGTTAAAGCAATCTAAGAAGCTACAGTTAAAATTTCAAGTCGATTGGACGAAAATTGTTTGAGTTCTGCTACGTCTCGATATCAAAAACTTGGTTTTGAGGAAAACGTGTTTGAAGTAAACGGTTTCATAGACGCTACTGCTCAAAAAGTTTTTTCCGTAATCTAATGCCACCTAGTGGTCGAAAATGAAACTATTTTTAGTCGGTGACTTTGTCCCCACAACAGGCTTACAAGAGTTGAGAACTGCGTCTACCGGCATGACATCGCCGAAGACGGTTTTCAGCGCCAGAGACTTCCTTCAAAAATAGCTCGAAAACCACTTTATAATTGTTTTTTCAGCTATAAACGAATATGCATCATATTTTTTAAGGTTCCAAGGATTTCTTAAAAGTGTTTCCAACAAATATATTCAAATTAAATTATTCAAATTCAAATTTATTCAAATTAAAATATTAATTTATGCATTTAGTCCATATGACTGAATATTGTTTTTAGTAAATAATATAAAATACTAGAATGATTAGAAGTATATTAACCTTTTATCAGTCAACTCTGTCATCGATTTTTAATGAATGCATTTATTTAAAATACATATCTACAATAGTAGAAGAAAATAGAGCAGAGTTTGATTTTACGAAAATGTTAGTTAATTCAAATAGAAAAATCCAGTTGGTTTGAATAGACCTTGTTTATGAGTGTATTAGTTTAGTCCCGCATGGCGCAAATTGGGTATATAACGGAGAATTTTGAGGTTGTGGGCGAGAGACTCATTTGCTTTTCGTTTTTTTTTTTATTATCCGTATCATTAGTTCCCCGTTTTCCCTATGAAGGATTGTGTGTGAGTGGGAGATCGCGAGAAACCATATTCAGTGGTCCGAGGGCCAGGGGCAAGATTATTTGGCAGAGAGTGAGAGCGAGAGCGAGAGAAAGAAAGAGAGAGCCGGCTTCCCGTACGCCAGTAAGAAGTCGAGACCTTGTACTTGTCCTGTACAGAAATATGACCGGGCATTCCCTACTTTGTGTCGCGCCCTGACCAGACTTGCCTCGTCTGATTTACCTAGCGTTCCCTATTTTCCTACACTGATCGGGAACTGGCCAAAAAACAAGTGGGACATGACCACGAAAGTCTTAGGGAAAAGTTCAGGATCTGACGAGGAAAGAAATCAGAAAAGTACCGAGAAATGACAAAGAAGGTAAGAGTAGTAATGTCACGTCCTGAAGGGACGTGCCCATATATTAATCGCGATTCCCTCCTTTTTGCCTACGCCTACCGCAATAGCACGGGATGAGGGTGTAAGAAGAGATAGCGCATGCAAGGGTAGGAATAACGCAGTGATCCAATTACACAATGAATTGGATAACTCGAGGTTCTAACAATTCGGGGTTTATTAAAATTAATCAATCGGGTTAATTTGGTTGATTTGAAAATACAAGACAATTCGCTTACACGTTGGTGCGCCAGGGATACAGTGGTCGGATTTACAACGGGTCGAGTTCGGGCCTCCATAGGTGGGCCGAGCTAATTAATGAGTGATTTACGCAATACGATATTAGTGCCACGCTCAACGTAGACACTTGGGAAAGTTTTTATAAGCCGCGCTTTCACAAAATAAAGACGAAAGATTTTTAACAATTTTACTGACGATTTTTAAAGTTTAAAGTTCGAACTCGTCGTTTCCTGTCAGGAGACCGTTTTTGTACTTGTTCCGGTGAAAGTTATTGGGAGACTTTGTCTGAACGCGATAGAAGCTGATGGGAGACTGACTTCCTGTAGGATACTTCTTCATCGAGTGGAAAATAGGGGAGGTTTGGTTAATGGGGGAAGGAGTGCATTTCCATGATGCGTTTTCCTTAGGGATTGGTGGAAAAGGCACAAAATATAGGTCTCTTCGGATGATTGGTCGAAAATAGAGAGCGGGAGCTGGACGTAGGCTGCGAGTCATATTCGTCCCTCTATTTCCAGAAATTGGAGCGGCGTTTCTTTATCTGGAGTGTGACCCAGGTGTGGGAGCGCATGTGGTCTACATCGGTTTTCAAGATCGGGTCAACTTCCTGGGTCGGAGGATTTTCTTCTAGCGAGTGTACATTTTTTTGGTATATTTAAACGTTTCGTTCGTCAAGGGGCTATATTCTCCGTATACTTCGAGTCGCTGTGCAGTCTCATGTTATAACTAAAGCATTTAATCGTAACCTATGCTATGAATATTTAGAGTGCCGCCTGATGCAGTGGACTTTCTTGTAATCCGAAGTTTTTCCGTTTGTATATTTGTTCGTGGTATAGTTTAGACGGAATGATACCTCATCGCGGTCGGTATGGTAGAACAATTATAGATACCCAAAAATCTCTGACACGGCTCTTCAGATCCCGTCGAAATTTTGCCAAACGACGTCAAATAGATAGACGAACAGCTGTCTGCCCCACAAATTTTCTGAATGTGAAAAAAAAACGTATATTGACTTATAATAAGGGAATCTACGTTTTTTTCTCAAATTCAGAAAATTTGAGGGGCAGACAGCTGTTTGTCTATCTATTTGACGTCGTTTGTCAAAGTTTCGACGGGATCTGAAGAGCCGTTTCAGAGATTTTTGGGTATCTATAATTGTTCTACGATACCCACCGCGATGAGGTGTCATTCCGTCTTAAGGCCATGTGTCACACGACAGAAAATTTCGACGCGGCCTCTCGTTACGTCGGTAGCGCAGATCTCGTAGTGTTTAGCTACGAGTCGCTACCGATGGACAGCGCAGCGATCGCGAATTCGGTCTCGATGCTCCGCACTGAGACGAAGAGTCGAAGCCAAACAGACGGCGATCGCTGACCGCTCGCGCGCGCGCGCGCGCGCGCGCGCGCGTGTGTGTGTGTGTGTGTGTTTGCTACGCCGACCGCGTGCAGAAAGAACAAATGCATTCTCGCACGCCGTTCAGTAGTACGCAAGCACCTTACATTTATGTGTGTATCACACAATTCACACAACTATGCCTAGCGACCATGGTACGCTTGTATTGGAAGCATGCGCTCGCTCGGCAGGAGAGTGGTGAAACTTTGTTGCATTGTACATTGTATATGCAGCCATCGAATTGATCTTTTTTCGACGACGGCCACAACCAAAAGACTCAGGTATTTTCCCATGCTTTTTTTAATTCATTTAAACCAATAAGCTCGAGCACTATTTGTAACCTCGATGCCGCTTATCGTTAACGATTTCGATCCCTGCCAAAATTTCGAGTGAACGAATTTGTTCGAAATTCACTCTGCAAAAGAGTGGTAAAATTTTACAATGTGCATTATTTAGATAAATGCGTTCAGCATTTTTATCTCTGCCAGGGTTTATATTTGGCAGCATTTTTGCTGGTCAGGTTCTCGAACAATCAAGATCGCTAGCCTCGCTCTAAGGAAGAGCGGTGAAATTTTGCGATCGCGCATTGTTTAAACCAATGCCCTTGAATCGATTTTTTTGTCGACGGCGGTCATCGGCGGAAATTTCTTTATGGTTGAACTTTCTAGCAAACGGGGTTTGCTAGAGACGCGTATGGTGGAAGGGTGCTAGCATTTTCCCATTCTTTTTTAGTTAATTTCAACAAATAAGCTCGAAGACGATTTGGCATCTCGATGTCGCTCATCGTCGACGAATTCGATCTCTGCTAAAATCTCGAGTCACGACCGAGATAGCTCGAGACTCACTCTACAAAAGAGTTATAAAATTTTACAATGCTCTTTGTTTAAACAATTGTGATCGGCATTTTTTTCTCTGCCTTGGATTTTCTTCGGCAGGTTGTCTGCGGCCGAGCAAATTCGCGAGCGAACGAGATCGACGGGGTCTCACTCTGCGAAAGAGTGGCAAAATTTTATTATAACTGCAAAAAAAAACTACGTTTAGCATTTTTTCTCTCTGCCGGAATTCATCTTCGGCAGGTTTCTCGAAGGATCGAATTTTCTAGAAATAACGATTGGAGAAGTCTCGCTCCACAGAAGAGCGGTAAAATTTTACTATCGCAAATTGTTTAGAGGTTATCGGTGTAAAATTTTCAAAAAATTGTTTTGTTGGAAGCACTTTTAAAAAAACCTTGGAAACTTAAAAAAATTTACAATGCTCTTTGTTTAAACAATTGCGATCGGAATTCTTTTCTCTGCCATGGAGTATCTTCGGCAGGTTGTCTGCGGCCGACCAAATTCGCAACCGAACGAGATCGACCGCGTCTCATTCTGCGAAAGAGTGGTAAAATGTTACATTTACTGCAAAAAAATACGTTTAGCATTTTTTCTCTCTGCCGGGATTTATTTTCGGCAGGTTTCTCCAAGGATCGAATTTTCTAGCAAAGACGATCGCAGGAGTCTCGCTCTACAGAAGCTCTACGCTCTAAGCTCTACGCTCTACAGATAGCTCGAAAACCACTTTATAATTGTTTTTTCAGCTATAAACGAATATGCATCATATTTTTTAAGGTTCCAAGGATTTCTTAAACGTGTTTCCAACAAAACGATTTTTTGAAAATTTTACACCGGTGTCCTCAAAACAATTCGCGATCGTCAAATTTAACCGCTCTTCTGTAGAGCGAGACTCCTGCGATCGTCTTTGCTAGAAAATTCGATCCTTGGAGAAACCTGCCGAAAATAAATCCCGGCAGAGAGAAAAAATGCTAAACGTATTTTTTTTGCAGTAAATGTAACATTTTACCACTCTTTCGTAGAATGAGACGCGGTCGATCTCGTTCGGTCGCGAATTTGGTCGGCCGCAGACACCCTGCCGAAGATACTCCATGGCAGAGAAAAGAATTCCGATCGCAATTGTTTAAACAAAGAGCATTGTAAATTCTTTTAAGTTTCCACGCTTTTTTTAAAAGTGCTTCCAACAAAACGATTTTTTGAAAATTTTACACCGATAACCTCTAAACAATTTGCGATAGTAAAATTTTACCGCTTTTCTGTGGAGCGAGACTTCTCCAATCGTCATTTCTAGAAAATTCGATCCTTCGAGAAACCTGCCGAAGATGAATTCCGGCAGAGAGAAAAAATGCTAAACGTAGTTTTTTTTGCAGTAATAATAAAATTTTACCACTCTTTCGTAGAGTGAGACCCGGTCGATCTCGTTCGCTCGCGAATTTGGCCGCGACAACCTGCCGAAGAAAATCCATGGCAGAGAAAAAAATGACGATCACAATTGTTTAAACAAAGAGCATTGTAAAATTTTATAACTCTTTTGTAGAGTGAGTCTCGAGCTATCTCGGTCGTGACTCGAGATTTTAGCAGAGATCGAATTCGTCGACGATGAGCGACATCGAGATGCCAAATCGTCTTCGAGCTTATTTGTTGAAATTAACTAAAAAAGAATGGAAAAATGCTAGCACCCTTCCACCATACGCGTCTCTAGCAAACCCCGTTTGCTAGAAACTTCAACCATAAAGAAATTTCCGCCGATGACCGCCGTCGACAAAAAAATCGAATCAAGGGCATTGGTTTAAACAATGCGCGATCGCAAAATTTCACCGCTCTTCCTTAGAGCGAGGCTAGCGATCTTGATTGTTCGAGAACCTGACCAGCAAAAATGCTGCCAAATATAAACCCTGGCAGAGATAAAAATGCTGAACGCATTTATCTAAATAATGCGCATTGTAAAATTTTACCACTCTTTTGTAGAGTGATCTTCGAACAACTTCGTTCACTCGAAATTTTGGCAGGGATCGAAATCGTTAACGATAAGCGGCATCGCGGTTACAAATAGTGCTCGAGCTTATTGGTTTAAATGAATTAAAAAAATCATGGGAAAATACCTGAGTCTTTTGGTTGTGGCCGTCGTCGAAAAAAAATCAATTCGATGGCTGCATATACAATGTAAAATGCAACAAAGTTTCACCGCTCTCCTGCCGAGCGAGCGCATGCTTCCAAAACAAGCGTACCATGGTCGCTACGCATAGTTGTGTGAATTGTGTGATACACACATAAATGTAAGGTGCTTGCGTACTACTGAACGGCGTGCGAGAATGCATTTGTTCTTTCTGCACGCGGTCGGCGTAGCAAACACACACACACACACACACACACACACACACACACTTTTCACGATCGCTGCGCTGTCCATCGGTAGCGACTCGTAGCTAAACACTACGAGATCTGCGCTACCGACGTATCGAGGACGAGTCGAAATTTTCTGTCGTGTGGCACATGGCCTTAAGACGGAATGACACCTCATCGCGGTCGGTATGGTAGAACAATTATAGATACCCAAAAATCTCTGAAACGGCTCTTCAGATCCCGTCGAAACTTTGACAAACGACATCAAATAGATAGACAAACAGCTGTCTGCCCATCAAATTTTCTGAATTTGAGGATAAAACGTAGATTCCCTTATTATAAGTCAATCTAAATTTTTTTTTTAAATTCAGAAAATTGGTGGGGCAGACAGCTATTCGTCTATCTATTTGACGTCGTTTGGCAAAATTTCGACGGGATCTGAAGAGCCGTTTCAGAGATTTTTGGGTATCTATAATTGTTCTACCATACCGACCGCGATGAGGTATCATTCCGTCTAAACTATACCACGAACAAATATACAAACGGAAAAACTTCGGATTACGAGAAAGTCCACTGCATCAGGCGGCACTCTAAATATTCATAGCATAGGTTACGATTAAATGCTTTAGTTATAACATGACACTGCACAGCGACTCGAAGTATACGGAGAATATAGCCCCTTGACGAACGAAACGTTTAAATATACCCAAAAAATGTACACTCGCTAGAAGAAAATCCTCCGACTCAGGAAGTTGACCCAATCTTGAAAACCGATGTAGACTACATGCACTCCCACACCTGGGTCACACTCCAGATAAAGAAACGCCGCTCCAATTTCTGGAAATAGAGGGACGAATATGACTCGCAGCCTACGTCCAGCTCCCACTCTCTATTTTCGACCAATCATCCGAAGAGACCTATATTTTATGCCTTTTCCACCAATCCCTAAGGAAAACGCATCATGGAAATGCACTCCTTCCCCCGTTAACCAAACCTCTCCTATTTTCCACTTGATGAAGAAGTATCCTACAGGAAGTCAGTCTCCCATCAGCTTCTATCGCGTTCAGACAAAGTCTCCCAATAACTTTCACTGGAACAAGTACAAAAACGGTCTCCTGACAGGAAACGACGAGTTCGACCTTTAAACTTTAAAAATCGTCAGTAAAATTGTTAAAAATCTTTCGTCTTTATTTTGTGAAAGCGCGGCTTATAAAAACTTTCCCAAGTGTCTACGTTGAGCGTGGCACTAATATCGTATTGCGTAAATCACTCATTAATTGGCTCGGCCCACCTATGGAGGCCCGAACTCGACCCGTTGTAAATCCGACCACTGTATCCTCGGCGCACCAATGTGTAAGCGAATTGTCATGTATTTTCAAATCAACCAAATTAACCCGATTGATTAATTTTAATAAACCCCGAATTGTTAGAACCTCGAGTTATCCAATTCATTGTGTAATTGGATCACTGCGTTATTCCTACCCTTGCATGCGCTATCTCTTCTTACACCCTCATCCCGTGCTATTGCGGTAGGCGTAGGCAAAAAGGCAGGAATCGCGATTAATATATGGGCACGTCCCTTCAGGACGTGACATTACTACTCTTACCTTCTTTGTCATTTCTCGGTACTTTTCTGATTTCTTTCCTCGTCAGATCCTGACCTTTTCCCTAAGACTTTCGTGGTCATGTCCCACTTGTTTTTTGGTCAGTTCCCGATAAGTGTAGGAAAATAGGGAACGCTAGGTAAATCAGACGAGGCAAGTCTGGTCAGGGCGCGACACAAAGTAGGGAATGCCCGGTCATATTTCTGCACAGGACAAGTACAAGGTCTCGACTTCTTACTGGCGTACGGGAAGCCGGCTCTCTCTTTCTTTCTCTCGCTCTCGCTCTCACTCTCTGCCAAATAATCTTGCCCCTGGCCCTCGGACTACTGAATATGGTTTCTCGCGATCTCCCACTCGCACACAATCCTTCATAGGGAAAACGGGGAACTAATGATACGGATAATAAAAAAAAAACGAAAAGCAAATGAGTCTCTCGCCCACAACCTTCAAATTCTCCGTTATATACCCAATTTGCGCCATGCGGGACCAAACTAATACACTCATAAACAAGGTATATTTAAACCAACTGGATTTTTCTATTTGAATTAACTAACATTTTCGTAAAATCAAACTCTGCTCTATTTCCTTCTACTATTGTAGATATGTATTTTAAATAAATGCATTCATTAAAAATCGATGACAGAGTTGACTGATAAAAGGTTAATATGCTTCTAATCATTCTAGTATTTAATATTATTTACTAAAAACAATATTCAGTCATATGGACTAAATGCATAAATTAATATTTTAATTTGAATAAACTAGAGCATTTGTAGAGCCGAATATTCATCGATCGTGGTCGCTCAAGTGCCTGACGCTTTCGAGTTGCGGAATTCCCAAGTATTTACTTAGGAATTCCGCAACTCGTGATACCTATGCAAGGAAAATTATCTCCTATGCAAGGATTGCGGTGCTACAATATATTTTTTTGTAATCTTTCACCATCAAAGATTGCTAACATCAAGAAGAAATATACATTATACATACAAAAATATGACAAATTCACGTTCGTTCACATTCGTACGTTCGAAATATGAATATATTTGAATCAAAAATGCATTCACTGTATTGGAATACAGATATTTTTCATTTAAATATGTTTTTCATACATTAAAAACAAAAATCCATTTCAGTTGAATGTGTATTGCATTTTTACTTGACACAATAAAAATATTGAGAACATATAGAGTCGTAGTAGGCCGTGCGATTAAAAAATATTTTGTCAATAGATTCTAGTTAAACGAAATAGACTTTTCGATGAGAGCAACGTAACGTTTACAGATAGAGTTTACAGATAGAGAAATTCTGTCGAAGAGTACGGTGGTCTCGAACCAATGCAATCCGATAGGTGAAATGAAGTGTTGTATAGAGACACGGCAGCGTCTTGACGCCAAGTAATAAAAAAAAAAAGGAAACGTTTACCCCACGGATTTCGACCCCACTGACCGACCCCGCTGACGAACACGCTGCGTAATCTTCATATAGTAAGATGGAATTTTATCTGTCACTTTTGAACTTTGAATCGACGCCACGCGAAAACACGTCGACGAATCGAAAATCTGATGACATTTGGCGAGTGTAATGTGACTTTTATCGTTTGATTCAGGCTATTTTTCGATCCGTCCGCTCAATCCCGAGAACTCATAATTGTCGGCCGAATTTCCGAGCGATTTTTTTCCTTTAAAAAGTGGGTCCACAATCACGGTTCAGTTGATCCGAATAAATTCATTTCATCATATCGTAAACATAGTACATACGCCCTTTTAGGAGTTGATTAACAAAAAGTTTAACAGCCCAAAGAGCGACGCGTTTAAAACTTACCTCGCGCATAATATACTATGTTGCATAATAAGGCGTTTCCACAGCTCTAAACTTTAGTCATGGTCAGAGCGTTTCTAAGCGTAAAAGAACCCGCCCTTCTTAGGGCGAATTCAAAATTTAACGAAGGTTCCCGGTGTTGAAAATATCCAATTTAAAGAATTAATCGAATACGAAGAGCAAACAGGCCCTTTATAGGGCCAAGAATACATCTGACAAAGGTTCTTACGAGGGTGGGGTGAAACGTTTCCGGCCTGACCAAGAGATGGTGCCACTCGGTCTAGTTTTGGAGCGGCGTCCTACAGTACCATTCCTACCGAGCTTGTATGTACAGTTTCAGCCGAATCGCTACGTTAGTTTGCGTTTAAGAGCACATTGCGCGAGACGCTTCCGTTGTTTTCGTAAAAATGGAAAAATTGGAAAAACGTGCTGTCATCAAATACTTCCATTTGAAAGGTTTTACACCAAAACAAATAAAAGAAGAGATGGATTCAGCACTAGGAGACTCCTCCCTATCATTTTCAACTATTAAGCAGTGGGTTTCTGAATTTAAAATGGGTCGTGTGAGCACCTTTGACGAGCCTCGCTCAGGACGGCCCGTTGAAGTCACAACTTCAGAGATGATTGAAAAAATCCATAAAATAGTGTTGGAGGACCGCAGGTTGAAAGTGCATGAGATAGCTGAGACCTGTAGGATCTCAGCTGAACGTGTGCGAAATATTTTTCACAACCATTTGAACATGGAAAAGCTGTGTGCAAGGTGGGTGCCGCGTTTGCTAACGCTCGACCAAAAACTGCTTCGAAAAACCATTTCTACCGACAATTTGGCGCTGTATAGGCGTAATCCAAACGAATTTTTGCGTCGATTCATAACTGTTGATGAGACATGCGTCCACCACTACACTCCTGAAAATAAAGAACAGTCAAAACAGTAGGTTGGAAAAGGGGAACCAACCCCAAAGAAGGCAAAAACAATTTTATCGGCAAACATGGTTGTGGCTACTGTTTTTTGGGATGCGAGAGGAAGGGTAAGACTATCACTGGTCAATACTACGCAGAGTTATTGCAACGTTTGAAGCACGAGGTGCAAATTAAACGACCTCATTTGGCGAAGAAAAAAGTTTTGTTTCATCACGATAACGCACCAGCGCATTCGTCGATTGTTGCCATGTCCAAAATCCACGAATTGAAGTTTGAATTGATGCCGCATCCTCCCTACTCTCCAGACTTAGCCCCCAGCGACTATTACCTGTTTCCTAACCTCAAAAATTGGCTTGGCGGAAAAAGATTTAAGAGCAACGAAGAAGTTATCGAAGCTGTAAATCAGTATTTTGAGGAGCTTGATGAATCTACGTTTAAAACTGGTATAACTAAATTAGAACACCGTTATGAGAAATGTATCACAGTGTTGATGGAGATTATGTTGAAAAATAAAGCAAACAAAAATTTAAAACATCGTTTTTCTTGGTCAGGCCGGAAACTTTTCACCCCACCCTCGTAGTGTCTCATATTCAAACCTCAAAAAATTCATCGCAATTGGGAATAGGACGGCAAGCAGTAGGGGAGGTTGGGGTCGATAGAAACACGGATCAAATGAAACAAGTTGAATAACTCGAAGATCGTTATTGATAGCGGCGTGGGCCCAACGGGGGACGGAACTGCTTTGCATATCGGAACCTGTCGCTTGGTTCACGCCGCCGCTCCGAGAGCGTCGAACATTTTTTGTGGGTGCATCGCTTTTTCGACACAAAAAGTAAATTTTTTTATTACTATTACTTTGCTCATTGTTCCAAAACTATTGTTCCTTTTTCAACGTTGTTTGCAATCATCATTACTGTGAATATTCTAGTGAGTTTATTGTGGTCAGCACCTACCTATAACATTTACGTTCTTTGTTATTTGATAAATTATTGGAAGCGAAGGTATGGGGGCAGTTGAAACAAACGGTTCGGGGTCAATTGAAACGTGTTTCTATTGACCCCGAACGAACATTCCATACATAAGCAAGTTTTTAAAATCTTGTTTTTTTTTTAGATGCCAAGAAACCGGTCGAAACTACGAACCGCGGAAGCTGCGTTCTCGAAAAATATTTAAAAAGGCATATGAAGATGTCAAAAACTATATATAGAAATACAAATATTAAAACGCTAAATAGGGCTAGGAAAAAAGAGAAAGTCAACAATATACACCGATACCCCAGAAAAAGAAGAGACACGGAAAGAGACTGAAGAGAAAGACCGCAGAAAACAGGCTAAGAGAGTAAAAAAGAACCTGCAATACTAAATAAGTCGTTCTCATTGAGTACCTCGCTAGTGACAAAAACTATTCTCCGACTGATTATATTTAGTAAATTAAAACTAGATAAGTAAAACAATATTGGAGCACCTCAATATGCCTTCGGTGAACCAAAACTGGAATGAAAAGCAATAAAACCGATTATTTTAATTAAAAGTGTATTTGATTAAAAACAAACATACTTTATCACTTCATACACCATTAACAGTACCTAGGTTTAGTAGAAACATCAGTTCAATCAGCTAAAAACACCTGTTTCAACTAACCCCAGGTACCGTTTCGATTGACCCCGACACAGGGTAAAATAAATCGTTTTCCAAGAGTTTTTAAATAGCTTCTACCTAAATTCAGGGCATAGTAGAAGCAAAATCAATAATGCCAATCGCAATAATATCAATAGGCAGATAATCTAGTTATAATTTAAGCCCATTGCCAACTAGATAAGGTATAAAATGAAGTCACACTAACTGATTTCTCACGCAAAAACGTTCCGATTGACCCCAGCCTCCCCTACATTGACCTCATAATTTACCCGGGAAAGAATAAAACAGCAGAGCATGGAATCAGCTTGCATCGAAAGGAAAAGAAATGTATATTTTCAGACATGAAAAGTCTCTTTCGAGTAATGTTTCAAAAACTGAAACTGATTTTTAGGTATTAAAACGTGGAGCAATAAAAATAAACTTTTCATTATTTAAACCCAACGAAAAACGTATACCCATCGGTATCGAGACGCCAAAATAGAAATCCATGATTTTGGCTTCGCATTCTCTATAGGTATAACATGTTTATTGATTTTAGTTAACGTAAGCCATTTTACATTTCTACCAATACATTTTTCAGGCTTTCCAGTGTCTAATTATATGAGCATTACATTATCGGTATTCCAGTAAATAAAAACACTCAACATTTTATGTCTTTAGAGACAGCGACGCCAAAATTATGGATTTCTTCGCAGTGAGCGGAGATACTGAAAACCTCAAATTTCTAGACATCGAGGAGACAGTCTATGAATTTTTCACACATCAACCAAAGGCAATTAAAAGTGTATATCCCCAGGGATATACATTTTTCATTGCCTTCAGTTGATGTGAGAAAAGTTCATGAACTGGCGTCTGTATACCGAAAAACAAAAAAATTTCAATGTCTCCGATCGTTGCGAAGAAATCCATGTTTTACGCTTCACAGCCCCTAAAGAGATAAAATGTTTTTTGCTCTTAGTTAATGTGAGACACGCCATGAAATGTTTATATCTGTAGGCACTGAAAAGCTAAAAATATGTATTTGGCTTACATTGACTGATCATTGCAGTGTCATATTTTCTAAATGGTTTTTTTTGCATTTTCCGATAGTACAGATGGTGCGGTTTGGGACGAATCTCGTCCCAAACATTGAATGTTTGGGACGAAATTCGAATTATTCAGGGTGCTGCAGCCGTTCAAAAAAAAGGGGATTCGACCAGCTGCGTGAAACCTGTCGCGGACGAACGCGATTTTCCCGAAATGTCGTTTTTCAAAACGGTGTACACTCTTAACCCGGGTGTACACATCCGGGTACCCGGGTGCCTCCCTCCTCATATTTTTTGCTTATAACTTGAATAAAAATTGGGATCTGGACCTGAGCCTTCAAATCCCCATTAATTAACTCTTTTAGAAGCTGAAAACACATTGGTAAGTTTTTTTCAAATTTTATGGACCGAAACTACATGACGTTTAAGTACATGTGCTTAGCGGGCACACACGGGTAATCAGGTACCCGGGTACCCACTAGATGAAAAATTATGTTTTGATTCAGGAATTAAATAATATCATTGATGAATATTTCATTGAGGTAACAAGGCGTAATAAACAAACAAATACAATAATTTTGAACGTAAACTAGAGCATATTCACATTTATTTGGCGCAATTAATACATTTAATTGTCGATAAACAGTGTTCATTGAGGACAGCGCAAAACTGACCGCACCCTACCTGTGCAGCGCTTGGAGACTTTACTTCTATCTCTTTTCATGGAAGCTGTAGCGGGCTAGGGAACTTGGAAATAGCTTAGATAGTTTCTATTGATGTTTATTTAATAAAGTAAATTGATTTGAAACGATTCCGTTCATATGCAAACACAGGAATTTAAAAAAACTAGTGGTCGGCACCCGAGTACCCTGGGTGTATAACAACGAGGTAAACTTGGGTGTGTACATCAGGGTTAAAGGAAGAGTTTTCAAGCTATCCGTCTTTTGACGCAACATTCTTTACGCCATTTGTTATCTTGATATGGCGGCCTTCTTTTTAATCTTCATATGTTTTTTAACGAAAAACTCGAAAAAATAGGTTAAGTTCGACACTCTTCTGCAAACCACCGCCATTTTGTCAATTTTCATTAAAAAAAACCTCCATAGCAAGATAGCGGCTTTCTAGTAATTAATATCTTTTTACATTTAAATTTTGTTTCAGATCATATTTACGGACACAACCTTCTACACCGTGAGAACTCCTTTTTTCGAAGACATTTTCAACCGATAAAATAAATGTAAAAAAAATTGAAACAAACGTTTAAAATTTTATTTTCTGTTCTTCATGACGGCTTTGATTTGTCATAAAAAAATCAGACTGATTAGCGTATTTTAGTAACCGAAAAAAAATCGGGAAAATCAGATAATTTTCTACCCGCTATACTGAGATTATTCCTTAATAAAAAAACAATCAACTTTATATCTTTAGAGACTGCGAAGCCAAAATCGTGGACTTCTTTGCATTGATCGGAGATATCGAAAACCTCAAACTTCTATAGATAGATGTAGAGAAGCCAGTCTATGGATGTTCCTCACACCAAACGAAAGCAATAAAAACATTATATTTCCATGGATATACGTTTTTTAGTGATCAGTGATGTACTCCTAAACCATACGATACTTGAAATTTTATTTTATTTACATTCAAAAAGTTATATAATAATAGAAACTTGATCACATAACTATTGCACAATGCATGAAATATGTTCAGTCACATAGACTTCGGCCGCCGTCTTGCTAGCAAAAAAATATATATTTCCATTTTACTGCTGACATATATTTGATGATTTGAAATCAATACAGTCAAATATTTATTGGCAGTGGGTATAAGGTAGTTCCGGCAACGTGACGCGAATTGAGCGATTCGACATACACACCGACATTTCAATGTTACCCTGCCCGAATAACACTAGCATAAGTGACAGTAGGTTCCATCGCTAATAACCCGAGCGGTTGATGCGACGTTCAAAATAAAAAATAATATACATACTGTCGCAATAATCATTTTTCGAGGCGGTAGGAACGAAAAATTGTTTTTCTTTCCAAGCTTTTTTTTCTTAACCATGCACGCCAAATCATTTTCGCGCATTCCCAATGTACTTGTGTAGTAGAGACGTTGTACCGTTATATAAGGGTGATATAAATTTTGTGTTATAATAGTAACGTAATTGTTTTCAATAGAAATAAAATATTTGGAAGAATATTATTCCTAAGGTTTAACAGTTTTGTGTACACCATTTCTAGTAAACTGGCTTGGCCAGTTTGAAAAATGTTATAACACTACTTGTATACATATGATTAATTGAAAAAAAAAATAGATTACAACCATTACTCGAATTAAAATACAAAATAATTACAATTATTAAAATACAAAATAATTGGGTGTTCATTTTTTACTTTTACAAATTACTGCTATCCTGAAATGTCAACTCCTACATAAGCGCAATTTTTCCGAATGCCGATTCATTGGCCGCATTATCACCGGAAAGTTTGACGAGGCTCACCAGCAGTAGATAATCGGTCGTCTCCACGAATGCGACACACGCCTGTTAGGCTCGACACCTTGCAGGAAGTTCTCGAAAAAGAACCTTCTACGTCTATCGCTTTAAAGAGATGATTTCATTCCCTTGTCTACTACGAGGTAGATTAACTGTGAAAGCCATAAGTAAAACACCTCCACCTACCGCGACCTCTTAAATCGATCACAAGAACTTCGTTCTATACTCTTAATTTATTTCGATTCCCGCGCGCACAGAATTATACTCGAATAAAAATGACATTTTCATTCAACGATTTTCATAATTGAATATTCGTTCGAGAAAAGAGAGAATAGGCTTCGTAAAAAGATAAGTAAATTCTTTTACGCGAAATGGGATTTTTATTTCTTGCGATATTACAATTTTTACGGAAATGGAAATATGGAGAGTTTGATCTCATGCAAGGGAGTAGATGAATACTCCAGTTTTTCTGTACTTGTATTATATACTTTCCGAGTTCGCGTATGATCGCTGAGTGAAAGTACGTTTACCGTACGTAATACATTTTGCTGTATTGTTTTTCTCCGTTCGGAATCTATTTATCATGAGTCAATAGAAACCGTTATTTATTGTATTCATCAAATGACACATTTGCACAGAGCGTATCAGGCCTATGAAACGAATATGTTTCATAGTTTTCTATAATCTCTCATTCTGTATATGGAAGAGAATATGAAAAAGGTTACGGTCAGCTACATTTTTCTTGTTTTTTTATCATCAAAAAGACGAAAACAACTACGTTGGATTTAATTGCGTCTTTTATAGTTTCGAAATTATAAATAATTTTTTTATATACAACATTTTGTATGCACTTACTTAGCTTTAATAAAAATCGGCTTACCCGCGTCATCTCATTTCGCCTTCATTTGATATTGAGAAGAGTAGTCGCAGTCTAATATGCCTTTCACGATACCTTAAGGTAGAGTCTTTTTTGGGAAATCGTTTTGACTTTTACATTCTGACAAGCACACCTATTTTCCTATAAACAATGATTATGGAACCTACCGACTCTGACTTCGGCCAAATCCACAATTTAACCACAATTTCTCGGTAAAGTATCTACAAAAACCAACGACATACAGAAGTATCGCCTTTACTGGTTATATATACACTAATTCTCAATATAATCAGAAAAGTTTTACAAGATTTTACTCGTGATAGAGTCAATGATAGAGGACACCTCTATTCTCTTAGAAATGTAAAGTGCGGTTTATACAAAAGTCGTTTTATTTTGTTACATAAAAGATGCGGCTTGTCTTTTCTCAGAGTTATAGGCTTTTCATCCATCTCTTCTATATTTGAACTGAGCATTATTTCCCTCTCCTTATTGAACGATTATAAGCGATGTATAAACATGTGTATCACTATCTTGATAATGCAGCATTACTTAGCAGTTTACCTCTACTTAAACTGATACGCAATGTCATCGACAATTTTCTCCAACGAGATATTTCCACATTCATCAAGAAATTACTGTAGAGATGCGATCTACCCATAGTACCGTGGGCAAAACATTGCATGGACGTGGCTTTAAAAAAAAAACTCATCTCGCTGGTTTCTTTTTTCGGTCAAGTTTAGTGTTATGTCATAAACTTTGTCCCTCTAGTCGGTAAAACTTCGTTTCCTATCAAGCGTAGGTTTACCCAAATTTCCCGTTCTTTCTTACCCGTGGCCTCGCCTTCACGGCTCAAAGCGAGACGGATGGAGAACTATCAGCGTGTTACCAAATATAATTGGTCACGTATCCGGCAATCCATTAGCGCTCTCGCAGAGAATCTAGTACTTTATATGTTAATATACACTACATTTGCCTTTTCGATCTACCTCCCTTATGATTTTGCCTTTCATCCAGTATTTTTGTCATTTCAGCCCTTTTATTCACATATATCAGATAACTACCTCTAAAATATTCTCGTTTTTGTAGACCGAGGGCAAATTCTTTCGTTAGGGCACAAAGTTGTTCGTTATTCAAAATGTACGTACGCTGGACCTAAAAGCATCCATCCGTCTAGAACAAACATTTACATTTGTGTATGTGTACGCACACGCACCTGTCTTTCAGGATACTTGTATTGTTTTTCGTTAGCGGCACGGCGGTGAGTATATCGATAGACGCGATCGATGTTCGATTAATTCCCTAAACCTTTCCGGCAAAACATACTGACATATGTTCGAGGTAATCCTCTCACCATCTCTCTCATTCTTTCCCTCACTCTCTTTTCTGGGATGATGTGTTAAACAGCGATTCTGCAGTATAAATTATTTCACAGTGATGCATTCAATGATTGAAATTCCCCTGATACAAACAGAAGGCCAAACGGAAGTAGAATTAAAACATAAGCGGTTGTATATAAATGCTGTTTGAATTTCAATAGAATTTATCAGGCGGCATCAGATATTAACAAGGAAAGGTTGCGAGGTCAATCTTTCCGATCTCGATGAAATTTGGAATGCTTGTAGAATGGGTAAAAATAGCGAAGCACGTATTTTTTTATATCTGCGGAACCCGATTTTGAAGGGTTGAATCACACCCTCGAAAATTGGGATGTTTTTCGGTTTTCTTCGAAAACGTTTTAACGATACGAGATATGAATAAAATTCAAATTGCAGCAATGTTTATTTTTTCATGTACTATACATTGGAGATGAGAACGATAACGTTATCGACGAGAAACAAAAAACACCCCTATTTTAGGTCGCGTTTCGACCTTAGAAAAATCGGATTCTGCAGATATAAAAAAAAATGTGTCTCCTATGTTTACCCATCTACAGCATGCTAAATTTAATCGAAATCGGAGAGATCAACTTCGCGACCTTTCCTTAAGTAGAAATAATATGAAAACGAGGTCGCAATAAAATTCGATTAACCAGACTAAATATATGTTTCCTCTTCATGAAATATATCAAGGGAACCTACATTTCACTTCCCTCAAATAACCGAAAATACAGTATTTGCCGAAAACGTTTATTTTCACTACGGCATGCGGAATTTTCTTGAATCCTGTAGGGTCAATGTGATATGCATTCGCCGCATAAATGTCCTCGCGTTGACTTTTTCTTTCTTGTCACAGATTCTCAATTTGGAGGTTTTCGTTGACAATTTACCAAATAGCGGTAGTATTTTTATCAATATTTTTAAGTGCCGAACCTCAGTTCTGACCCTGAGTCTCCATGGGTCGTTCATGAAAATCTATACGGCTCGAGTAATTATATTTTAGGAAGTAGATTTACAGTTCTAATGTAAAAAAATGCTCACCGTTCGATCCCCCAAGTTTCGTACGCGACAATTGAGCACCGCTGTGTTGCCAACGAGTGCCGTCACGTTCCTAGATGCTGAGACATCGAAGTACGGTCCACGATCGAGGGGCTCCAGCTCGAGATCCTCCTGATTGTCATCCTCGTTCGTACAGCCCGCAGGTCCTTGGGCTGTTCAACGTTTTTCGATTGTCGTTTTTATCTCCGTAATTACTACTTCCTAGCATTTCAATAACCCGTCCATCCTTCTACGCGCAGCCCACCCATTATTCACCCAATGATATAGAACCGAAAGAAACGAGATTATCGGTTCGGTTGTCACAGGTCTTGTATGAATTAAATATAAACAGGAAGAAGCAAAATATATATGTTAATGCTCCAAAGAACCTATGATCAAATGATAGGCCTGCTCCACAAGATAACGGATGGGGCCGTCCATAAATTACGTCATTTTAAAATAGGGGGGGGGGTCTGGTCGTTAGATGACGGTAACGTTAATTTGATCACAACGATATGACGGATAGGATGATTTCAGGGGGGGGGGGTCAAAAATCAGCAAAAGTCGATGACGTAATTTATGGACGGCCCCGATGCACAAAAAATAAAAAGCTAAATATCCCTAATTAATTACAGTCTGACGCGCGTTGTTCTTTTTTACTGTCAATTGTGTGTATTCAGGCATCAATTGCAATATGTAACCTCCTGTTAATTTGTCAGTTTCGAAGCGTATGTTTTCAATATTTCGTCAGTTTATTCGAAGAAAGAGATAAGCTGAGCACGAAATGATGTATAATGTTTCAATTAAAGTGTTTAATTCTCATTTACGCACTTTTGCTTTCCAACTGTAGGTGGAGTAACTGTGTTGTTCACAATTATCAGGAAATTGTTGCGCGATAAGCGATTATTGAGTTATAGTGTGTCGCAGTTTGTGTATGTAACCAGATAACGAAACGCTTTATTACGGAGAGTCAAAGTATAAAGAAGTTTTTCAATCTATTTCGTTTCATTTTTCTTATGCTACTGAGTCTTTCAAGCTTTAAAAACCGCGTCATCCCTTGTTGATTCGAACATAGGTGATTTTGTTTTAATCGCAATGAACAGAAAATTTGCAATACCATCTCCATCGAAATTATTCTGAAACGAAATTGATCTTTTTTGGAAATCAATTAACATGCATATTTGATACTACTTGTAAGATAATGCTTGAACATAAATATTATTCGACTTGAATAATACTGAACGGCCGATTGCGTATAAAATGTCTTTCAAGTCTCGCCGTAAGAAATTCACCTCTTGATTCATTTCATGCTAGCTGTGAGATGTTTTTCTACTGACTCAGCTGACTGACAACCTGAGTAGACCAACAATCTCCTGCAAAACTTTTTCTATGTTTATATTTCGAATGTATCCGGTACACTTATTGAGAGCGTAATCATATTTGCAATCACGTAGAAATAACAAATAGAATCACAGCTCATATTACCGCTCTTCTATGAAAAGAATCGGTGAGACAAGCATCGGCGCGCTAACGTTTTCCCAATAATATTTTCAATTTTCAAAAAACCGCCTTGCATCTACTCTTATGGGTCATACGATGATTGCAATAACCACGGCAGTCGTCGATACAAAGTCTTCGAAATTTTATCGGCGACAAAAATTTGTCGACGCAAGTGATCGCCATTGTATGTAAAGGATGAGAAAGAGAGGGAGAATGAGAGGGATAGACTTACCGGCGAAGAGAAGCCCCAGAGCGAGCAATAGACCTCTCATTTTTCGTAGCCTCTCATTCCTCTTATTCGCGTTTGGCGATGACCACCCTACCACCCTTCACAATCTACATATATATATATATATACGTGCTGAGGGTTTGCTCTTGACGTTTGAACGGTCTATTCTCATTTGCTGTACATTCTCCTCAAATAGCAGCGTTTGAGGGCTCGCGAAAACTCCTGATCGTTTCCCTCACTCCCCACCTTATAACACAAAGTTCCACACCGCACAGTACCATTTGGAGAAAAGGTAGTCCGGTAAGAAGCTGCTGCTTCGTTATACATTAAATATTCCGTATGTACGTTATATTCAAATATACATAGATTTTTAATGAAGTAGTAACGATTTCCCGTCGGGCGGAGTATCCGTCGGGGAGAATTTCGAACGTTACCGAGGGAATTCTCTATTCGCCAAGCGTCCTTTCATGAAATGGAGAAGACAAACCTTTTTGAAATCGCACAACTCACACCCGTTCCTCGATACACACAATCGACGTCATGGAGCCCTCGAAGACCTCCGTCTAACTACACACATATCTGCACTATTGGCACTACTCCTTTTTCTATCATCTTCTCGCCTTTGTTCGTTTCTATTTTCCCTCGACCATCAATCGAGCTCTGAAATTGTCCCACTCGTGCACACAAATAGTTCCGCAGCCTCTGTTGAATAGCCCTGAAATCGATCCCGTCTATTAGAATTTTGGATAGAACAGTTCGATTGTAATTTAATGAACTTCCGTAAGAATTGTGTGGTAAGGGGGGTGTTTGTGCGTATGCGTGGGTTTGTGTAGATACGTCTGTATGCACTATGTATGTATGTTCCATCTGCTAGATGTGTGTGTATGTGTGTATGCTATGCACGTGTCTATGTATGTATATTTGTACTACGTACGTGTGTATGTATGGATGTATACATACATACTATATGTCGGTGCATGAATGTATGTATGTGTATATGGATCTATATATGTACTAAATATATGTGTATGTATGTATTAGGTGTACAAATCAATTCGGTGCCCTTCATAGATCTTGTTTGTTTACTTCAAAGGTACCGAATTACTATGTACACTAGGGTGTGCGGAAAAAAATCGATACTTTTTTTTTCTGTTGCATCCACCAAAAAAGGTGAATTAAGGTAAAAAATGAAGAATGCTCAAAGGAGAGCTGAAAAAAAATTTATTTCGGATTGGCGCATTGCATTTGAATATTTTCCATAAGAATAACCCAGGAAAATATTGGGATTTCTGAATGTGGTAGTGCAACTCGTCAGGAAAAAATCACACAAAGATGTCATTAACATATTCTCATGGAGAATTGAATTTCCAACAAAAAAGTTTTTACGAAAAATTAGCTCAGAACAACCGTTCAAGTGGAATCGCTGTCTGAAATTGAATTGACAGAAAAAAATAATTCAGAAGGCTGTAAAAATCGAATTTTTCGCTTTACGAAAAAACTTTTTGGGTTTTTTTTTTTTGTAGAGAATGTTCTGCTCTAATATACAATTTGCATGGAATCGTTCTCAAAATATTTCTCTGATACAAAAAAGAATCAAGTACAACAAGAAATATTAAAAAAAAGACGTCCATCATTGATCGTGTTTCGAAAAGTTTTATTGCATTAATTTGGTTCAATAAGATAAAATGATTTGTTTTTACATTATAATGCTTGATAATCATCGTTCTTTTTTTTAAGAGCCTGTTTGTTGCAATTAGGGTATTTCTGTCGATGATTTTGCACTATGCCAAATAAATATTGTAGCTGCTCTTCGTTTTTTGTTAATGAACCGTTATATGCTTCTATCATAGTGACACCACGTTCGGCTACGTTATTAACGACTGTTGGATTTAAGGAGTTACCCCCACTTGCGATTTTGAAAAAATCGATTTTTCTTTTATTGCATTTTTTTGAAGTATAAGTATCTGAGAATATGTCCTGAAAATTTCAAGTCGATCCGAACAAAATTGACTGAGCGTTAAAAGAGAAGAATCCGTTGTGTAAACGACCAGAAATTGAAACTTTAAACGCGTTTTTCTCAAAATGGCATTTCTAAAGTCGGTGACCAAGCTTACTCTAACACTAATGAACCGATCTTCTTGAAATTTTGCAGGCTTATTTAATACATAAAAATGTAGTCTTTAATCGTTCGATTTTTTTCGTTAAAATCGAACCATTAACTTTGACTGTCCGCCATTTTGTGAAAAATGAATATTTTTTAAAATCCTTCGATTAAAGACTAGTTTATACTTATATTTGACTAAATCCATCCGCATTTTTTTTTCAGATTTCACTTCGCCCAATGTTGGTCACCGCAAACCCTGTATATAAAAACATTATTTCATTGACGGCCATTTGCCACTAAACAATGTAATATTTTTCAATAAAAAAATTATTGAAAGTTCTTCAAGATGTGTTCTTTAAGATGGTATATTGATCGATTAAAGATATTTTGTAGTTTTCTTTAAAAAAATTCATGAAAAAGCCCTTTTTTGCGCTACAAGTGGGGGTAACGCCTTAAAAAAATCTAAGCAACTCAAATAAGTGGTATTTTCCGACCATAATTCAATATTTACTTTCAAAAAATCATGAGGTAAATTTAATTGCTGGAAACGAAATAGGGATTCTTGAGTAACGAAATCGCTTATGTCTTCTTTCAGCACCATTTCCCAATCATTTTTTTTTTTAACAATTACTCGCTCGGAAGGATTTTTGGATTTTTATCGAGAACTTCTCTTGCCTTCACACTTATCGGCACAGCATTGTCAAAAAACGACAAAGCAACAATTTTCTCGTTAAAGTACCACAAGTGGCTAGCTAATTTTTTCGAGGCAGCCTCCCCTACTACAGGATTCACTTCGCAATAACGAATGAAATTTTGTAGCAGTGACAGATTTTGATTTGGGGGAAAAATGTCGCGGTTTCCCGTTCGTGGCGCTAGCGTGAAGCTTGTAATTTTGCACTACGAGCTACCGCATGCTGCCGCCAGGTGGTAGCGTGTGCTAGGGCGCGCACGCCGCTTAAATTTAAAAAATTAATTTCAGACAGGGATACCACTTGAACGGTTATTCTAAGCTAATTGTTCGTAGGAACTTTTTTTGTAGGGAATTCAATTCTCTATCAGAATATCTTAATGATATTTTTGTGAGACTTTTTTCTGAAGAGTTTTACTGGGGCGTTCAGAAGTGCCAATATTTTCCTGTGTTATTCTTATGGAAAGTATTCAAATACAATGCGCCGTTCGAAATAATTTTTTTTTAGCTTTCCTTCGAGGATTCTTCTTTTTTTACCTTAATTCACCTATTTTTGGTGGATGCAACCGAAAAAAAAATATATCGATCTTTTTCCGCACACCCTAATGTACACCTAATAATATGTATGTGTGTATGAAAGTACATGTGTACTATATATGTTTAGATATAGTAAGTATATACATGGTAGAAACATGGTAAGGTGTATGGGTATGTGTGTACGCTCGCGCGTATGCATCAGTGTGTATCTCCATGTTATTGCACACACACACACACACATACACACGAAACCGCACACGCACACACACGTATGGGTATGTGTGTTTCCCTTTTGTTGCTGAATATTTTATACCGCCGGTCTGATATCGATGGGTTTATCACTAGTTTTTCTTCTTACACTCAATTTATGTACTTCGATGTGGAGAGATCACCTGTCCCCGTAGACACTGCGACTGACCACGCGATATCCATTTTTATATCGAACCTGACACGAAAAATACTCGAACCCCTGTCGAGCGGTTTGGTATCGCTCTTTTCTTGACAATACTGCTGCACGAACTCTTTATACATGTATTTAGATGCGTGTGCACGTGTTCACGTTTATTTTGCCGTTCGTTTTCCGCCACTCCCTTTGCACTGTCTACAATCCACTTGACCGTTCTAGGCACATTTTTACGAAAACACCGACTGTTTCACCGCACCCTTACACTCTTGTTTTTGCTCTTAATCGTACGCAGTCTGTCATAACTCGTAGCACTAACAATTGCTAATATGTTTTGTTTCCCCCGAGCATATTTCTTGCTCCACCCAACAGAACAGTCAATCTTTTGTAAATTCGGTGATGCGCCGATGGGTTTTTTTTACAACGCCCCTTTTGAACGAGTCATGAAAGTAACACATATGTAAATCAAAAGATCGGACGGAACGATCATCGAGACGTCCAAAATTTCGTGCGTATTTAAAGATATTCGCATCTGACGCCGGAACTAAAGAATGTGCTCCGAATATATGATAAGAAAAAAATGCAAGTAGCTTTCATTTGTGGAAAACTCGCGCCAGAGTCACATGAATGTTATTTACTTCTAGAAAAAATAATTACTCCCGTGAATAGTATCGTACGCGATTTATATATATATAAATATATACATATGCATATATATATATATATATATATATATATATATATATATATATGCGTAGCAGTTGGAAACATGCACTTTCGAGGTACGACGCTCGGGATAGACTGGCAACCGCGAGATACGAGGAACCGTTTCATCCCCCACCGTTGTCGCTTCTCTCGCCTCGTCGGTGACAAGGGCGGGGACGCGTGGGCAAGGAAGACTACCGCGTGGAGAAGGGGCTGCCCCACTAGGATGAAAACACAAGGGTGCGATAAAGAAAACGAATGGCAGCGAAAGAGGGAGGGTAGAAGAGTCTGTCTGTGTATGTGTGCGTGGAGGGGGGGGGGGGGGGGTTGGGCGGGGGAGAGCAAGGGAATGATGTAGGAAGAAGGAATAAACGATATTATAAAAAGTGGAAGCATGAGCAATCCTGGCTCTATAAAACGTCCAAAATCTCGCACGCAGCATCCACATGATTCTTAACGCTTCGCTATCTCGTATATATTTTACATCTCGCTTGCTCAATCCTTTGTTCGCGGGTGTGTCGCTTTTTATTTATTTCCAGAACACCCATCCCATTCTTTCGTCTTCACGGGAAAAGAACTATTAGATGTTAGCAACGCTTTCATCGATATGTATATATCTGTCCCCGTGTAAACGACCCTGTCAATAATTTCCAGGCGTTGTCGTTAAAACAATATTAAATCAACGGCAAGAAGTATAAAATGGGACAAAAACTACAGTGTCGGGTACAAAAGCTTGATACGTAGGCTAAAATTACTGGGTACACTGTGATCTCGATTATCGGGACCTAAACAGATGCAACAGCCCCCCACTATGTGCCGAATATTGGTTGGTATATCGCACGGTAGGAGAAGCGCCAGGCCTTACCGTAAGGCATGAAGCATGCTAGATAATAAGCGAGGGCTTCGATGGGGTACCACTATTAGCTACGTCAGCTGCTCCGAATCGGCTTGAATGGATGGTGCCTAACCTCAATGTTTGCAAGTGCGATGCGGAGCCGGTGTGCCGTTGATCGGAGTCATAAAACAATAATCGTTTTATGGTTTCGATATGGTCATCGCGACTATGCCCCGCTTACCCTTTGTGACTTGTCTTGTCTGTTTGTTCTCCGTCATGTGATGTAAATAAAATGTAAACAGTATTTAGCAATCTAAGCAGAAAATAGATACGCCTATCGTCAAGATGATTTCGAGAATGACTTCCTATTCAAATAGAACAAATTGGGCTGAGATTTCAACATTTTTTTCAAGTGTCAGACAACAACAATTCACAGTTAAAAAAAGTTACCCCTAAATCAACTAGATGCGTTATTCGATTTAAAAAAATCGAATTGACGAACATTTTCTTACAAGCAAACTTTAATATGTTTGCTTCTACTATTGCGGAGCTTTATTTTACATTCTGGTATTTGGTATTACTACCCAAAAACATATTTAATCGTAAAATCCGAATGCGCCTATTTAATTTTCTTATTCAAATTAACTAACTTGCTCGTAAATACAAACACCCGTCTATTTGACTGTATTACTGCTGTGACTTCACTTTGACATGCTTTGATCTTTAAATCAACCATCATTTAACAACAATCCGTACTCTTCTTTTTTGTACTGAACTTTTTGTCCGCTTTCACATAAAATTTTCCAGTCTTGGGAAAATTATGCACAGCGGCTCACAATTTGCGTGATAAAATGTTGACATACCGTAAGCCTCAACGCCTCACATGGGCTCGCCTATATGTTCGCTCGGAGCGCAAAATATTTGTGGGTAAGGCTTGAAATCCTGCGCCATACATGGACCCCCGAGAGTACCACATGTGCGCTGAGTAGACAGCCACCCCTCACGCGGCAAAGGTCAGCGTACCCAGCGAACGGGTAGTACGATCCTTAACCGTAGTGTGGCGCAGATCTTCCAGACTTTCCCCTAAGCCAAATCTACTCTGAGCGAGTATATAACCGAGTCCACAATCAAATATGTATTTATTTAATGGGACAATATCAACGAATACTTGTCAGGAATCGCAAAACACATTAAAAACAAATAGAGTCCTAATAGGCCGTAAGAGAAATAAAAAAAATTGACCTGAATAGATTTTGAATCGTTTATGGGTGTATTTTTACGAAAGTTCAAAATTATATGAAAAGGTTTCGAACTGGCGTAATTTTGCTTTTTGTACAAAACTCACCCCGAAATTCTGCTCGCATTTTTATTAAAAAATTATTTCATAAAAAATAATCGTATTGCGAGATAAACATAAGTCAACAACGATAATGGTTTCTAGCACAATTTTTTTCGTTCTGATTATCGTCGCGCACCTTAAACTTCTCACGCGAATTTACAAAATATAGGCGAAATTTAATAGGTTCTATAAGTGAACAAGGGAAAACGCGCCTTCATTTAATTTTGGCGGTAGCCGAAGTCTGAAATTCAATTAGGCTCAAGACCGTATTGGCGATCACTAATTGCTATTCTGCACATACCTAGGACGAACTCAACTGAAACATTGGTCCAAGAGGAGGGTGTAATAGAGTTTGACTGATAACTTACCGAGCCCGTATTGCATATGGCTGAATGAAATTTCGTACAGTACGAATTGGGGACAAGAGTAGGAATGGATGTTCGAGAGAATGAGTGTTGCCGGTGGGGGTTCCGTATAACCAGGGAGAGAAAGACTTCTCATGTATTTCTCGCAACTTCTAGAATGGATGACGGTTGTTGTTGTGAGCCCTCGCCGTCGATATAGCTCATTGTACGTGAGAAATTGTTGGCCATCCTCAATCCACCTCTGTCCACTATATCGCTCCACCAGACAATATCCGCTGTCTATATATACTATATATACGTACTATATAGTTTGTATACATATATATATATGTGCACCTGTGTACATATATATGGCAAAAATATTCCGATGGCTATTATTCGAAAGGACTGTCGCCAAAGCATTCGAAACGTCAAGTTAAACGGGATACACCCTTTTACTTATTAGTGGCCGACTATTCGTAGATGGGCAGAGTTTCGCTTCCTACCGCAACTTCGAAGACTGATTTTCTCTCTCTCTCTCTCTCTCTCTCTCTCTCTCTCTCTCTCTCTCTATCTCTATCTCCCCCCTTTCTCCCTCTCGCCCTCTCACCCTCTCCCTCCCCCACCCCCTCCCTTCCTCTCTCTGTATTTATCTGGCTATCCGTCTATCTATCTGACTGTCTGTCCAAGTCACGAACGATCGGATCAAATTAACGTTCGATCTGGCACCGGACCTCGGCAACAATGGGAGCTTTAAACTTGTACATCACAACCGATTTCCTATGTACAGCTATACGAGAAGCGTCGCTCTATATACTACCCTCTTCCTACCATTTCTCTATACACACAACATCCGAAAATTATCTTTGAGTATGCGACGATTTTCCATTAGGCGAGCAGAAATACCTTCTACCAACATCCAAAGAAATCAATGTAACTCCGGATGCGATAGGATCGAGTTTTCAGTGATATGGCGGAATTGGAACGCTTGATTTCTTTGAACTAGACTGAAGATTATTCGAAGACTTGCACGTTCAATAAAAAACAAAATTCGATTGAAAAAATATCAACTTTACAACTGGATACATTTGCGTCGATAGAAATCTCAGTGTTCGATGAATAAGCGTGGCAGCTCTCAAGTTATGTGTTCTCAATCTAAACGATTGCTCGTGTTGCTAATGAGTTACTTATATCATCGCAAAACTTGTAATTCAATAAAAATGTAGCGAGGGTAATTTTAAAGTTTAAATTGTCTCAATAGACGATGACTAAGAGGAATCTTCAATCATTTTTGACATGCGATATACAACATACAATTTTTTAAAAATCATTTGCATACCACTTTTTACACTTTTTTAAAACAATTTAGCAACAATAGCTTCATCACTTCGCATAAGTTGTTTTTAGGTATTTATACGCCTTTCTATTGGGCAATGAAGATGATTATTTCTGCTCATCGGCTTCGGTCAAATCATTAAAAATGCTCCAAAACATAGATTTATCAAAATAACGAGAACGGGTTCCTTGATGACATAATTCATCCAGAGATGCGAATTGAAGATCTAATCATTAAACCTAACTATTATAAATCATACATGTAATTTCTTTAAAATAACTGTCCCCCGAACCGGGATACAATGATAAGAATTCACTCACTTTTAGAAATGTCAAGTCAACTCATTTGGCAATAAGATTTAAGTGTAGCTTCTTAGATTGATTTAACTGTCAAGTACGAGCGCTTTTTTGATTAATTGAAAATTGTAAAAAATATATCACTTTTTATATAAAAATTATGGTCCAGAAAACAAACTTTATTCAAACTCGTCTTTATTTTGATTTTTTCATTATTTTTTAATTTACCCCCGTACTTGACTGCTAAACCTAATATAATCATCGAAAATGATGCACTCTGAGTTCCAGGATTAAATTTATGACAATCTACTGTGTGCTGCGGAGAGGGTTGGCCGAAAACCAGTAGTGCTATAGCGACTCGTGCGCCGCCATTTTGTATTCTTTTGATTTTTTTACATACTTCAATATATACCTAATAAAGCCTAACAGTTCTTCTGAGCATGTAGTTACAGTGCTCCTTAATTGCTCCTTAATGCTCCTTAATCCCTACAGTCCTTCCTTAATTGACATGAAATCGTTTGTAGGTATCGATTCTTCGAATTAAAACGTTTGTTAGATAATCCTTTCTGAATGGGAATATAAATACTACATACGGTAAGTTCTTTAACAATTGTTATGTCGTCCGAGGAAGTTAGCTAAAAAAAAGTGGTATTTAACTTTTTTCAGAAACGATGATTTAACAAACGCTCTAATTCTAATATACATCACCTGCGAACGATTTCCCGTTGATTAATTCAATTTCAATATATCAATAGCAGACAGACGGGTTTTTTCGGGCTAATTTCCTCGGATTATCTTACAATTGTTGGAGACCTCACCGCATACCGTATTTACCTTTATGTACAGAAATGTTAATCCAATAAACTGGCTGATTAACATATTCGTCGTCAAGGTCGAATTTAGATGTGTGGAGGCCCTGGGGCAACAACGAAGTGGGAGGTTCCTAATTATTGTTCAAACAAGATGACATTTTGAATAGTGTTTAAATAATTAATTTCGAAAGAACAAGATCCTTTTCAACAACATACATAAACGTTCAACATATGAAATAAAATATGTTAATTCTATCGTTAGGCGAATTTAACTTTGCGAGCTTCTTTTGACGAAAAGTCATTAATGATCTCGGTGAAATCCAGTTCCCGAAGTAAATCACTTTCTATGCTGGGCAGTGATAAATTTGACAGGCAATTTCGTCTCATCATTGTTCGTAGCCTGTTTTTTATCATTTTAATTTTTCAGAATGAGCGCCCTCCCGTGCAGTGGCGCCATCAACACCAAGTACATTCTAAATATAATTTCAATGTTCGGAAATGTGGCTCTGAAATCTGGATTTTCGAGTATTTCATAATAAAACAGCTCCGTAGAATGGTCTTTTTGATAGTCCCTTTTCTGTGCATGAATTAATGATACAAATTGGACCATCTCATTTCCAAGACTGGGTTAGAAATTAGGTATCTCTGTAAACGTTCACTAATTCCTCTGCTTCGGCATACAAATTCACTTCGTCCATTTCCTCTAAATGATTAACGAATCAAATCGGGAACGCACAGCATCGTATACATGCAGTGTTTCAGTCAGAGAAACAAATTACTGGTCGATGACTGAGATAAAACTTGACCCTCTTAAATTCTCTTTCGGTAATAGGCTAGGGGCTACTACACATGTGTTGGACTCACCAATTTAAACATTTTTATTCTCTTTTCGTTCATATTATTTTAATATAAGCGATTTTTATATAAATAGCATATATTGGCCGGTGTAAACGCCCGGCGGTAAGTACTTCCGTAGGCGGTTTTTAGCAGTTGTAAAGAACAATTTGAGCCAACAAATGTATATTTTTTCCAAATACACCGCCAAGTTTTAAGATATAATTGGTTGGCCCAATCCACGTGACATTTCAAAAATTATCGGCCCTGCGCTATATGAATATACCATAATATATCTTTCTACATAATTCATTTTTATTGGCATTTTTCATTATTTCTTACAGAAATACCGTCAAGAGTACGATATCCGGGGCGCCAAGATTTGACGGGGAATTTGGGGTTATCGGATCAAAATAAACAAAATATGACAAGGGGTAAAAGTTGATATTTTGCTTATTTTGCGTTCAAATTAGAATTTTTTGATAGATATCGGGAAATGACGGTTTTTTCGAACTTGAAAATGTCAAGGAACATCAGGTAACTTAGAAATGTATAGTTTTAACAATGTCTGAGAACCCGAAAATGTATTTTAAATACCACTGCCATGTTTTCCTCGCTTATAAGTGCGACTAGACAGAGAGTGAAGTAGTACTTTTAATCGCAAGGAGTCCGAAGAGAGATTAAAAGTATACGGATCATCCCTTTTCGGCCTTGTAGGGCTCTAAGTTTATGTAAAATAAATCGTTTAGTAATTTGGTGTAGTCATTATATTGAACAATTCTTATTGATATATATATATATATATATATATATATATATATATATATATATATATATAAATATATATAAACAGAGAATATGAATAAACAAAACATTATAATCTCGGAATTTAAGTTGAAAATCATATATATACGACGTTTAGTGGTATCTATATAATACCACTAAACAAACCGAAACAGACCAGAATAAACTGAAACAAACCCAAACAAAGAAATAGATTTTGAAGCTTGCCCGGTCATTTTTCATTATTTGCGACAAAATAAAGATATTGTACCCATGAGCCAACAACAATCCTTGAATTTTGGCGTATTTCAAATTACCGCTAAAAGCACGCATAATTCGTTAAGAAAGCCAAACGGCAAATTTGTTATTCTTAAAATTCTCATTACTTTTGTTCAAATGTGAAGAATCAACGATCAAAACTTGGTGCCCCGAATATCGGTCGATCCCCGAAATACAGTTCCGATGAAAAAAAAAAATTACCTAAAAATTCGAATCGCGGAAGCCCCATCCCTGAATTCGACCCTGTCAACAGAAATCGACTCGCATAGAAGCATCCAGCCTGCAGACTGTTTGAAGAGATTACTCAGCTATCACGAAATAGTAAGAATTGGCTGAAATTTATTGAGGATATTTGCGAACAGGTGTTACCACTCCGTTTAAAATTTCAAGTACTTCGTCCGCGTGATTGTTGAGAAATTAATTATTGTAGTTAGGCGCTTAACACGGGCGACATAGGAAAAGCATAATGAGAACTCTAATACGACTGTCGCAACATAATAAAAATAGTAAGAATTGAATAAAAACAGGCGGAAATAATTCTTGAGAATTTATAAATAATTTCAACGATGAGTACAGCGTTTTGTCTGTCTCGGTATATAGATTGTGACGTGGCAATTCTCACGTTACAATATATTAAAGGTGGCTCAGGCTCGGCGCGTAGAAAGGCACCTACCGCCGTCCAGGAACCCCTCAACCGATTTCCCAGGGCCAGCTTAGCGCAAAATTATTCAAATTAACACTCTCGTTATTATTTTTTTATTGTACTTCATGAGCGAACGGCGTGTTCTCGCCGTTACATAGGACAGGATCGCGGAACGAGTCGAGAATCGAACGGCAACGGAGTTACCTACCCTGGCGCACACGGTCTCGCGATGAGGCATCGCTCCTCTACATTCAATACCAGCGGATTCCAATAAGAAGGAGAGGGGGGCTCGCCTAATAACGGCCCTCCGCACCTCGCGACAATGGATTTCGTTGGGTATCGATGAGCGACAACGGAAAGTCGCAAATTTCAAAGATGGGTCGCCGGCTCGAAGCCGCACTCCCAGCTGTCTATCTCTCTCTACAGCCGGTCATCATCCCGATGAGTCCGTGACCCAATCAGTTCCTGGGACGGGAGCTTAAAGCAATGTTCACGTTCACTAGTTATGAAAATGTGAACGTTATCGCTTAAAAATCGCAAAGGCTGTGATTAGGCAAGGTGTGGGGGTCGAAACCCAGGTCCGCGGAAAGGCTCCTCACGAAAATATCGTCACTTGAGTTCTGGTCTGGAGTGAGGAGAGGTGCACTTCCCAAGCCGTAGCCGTTCCCGCCACCCAAAAAAGCGACGCCACCGGAAATATCGTAGATCGAGACCGAGGTTTTACCGGATCGAGATCTTCTGAAACTGTAGCGGTGAGGCCGTCGTTTCGTTCGTCAGAGCCCGTTGTAATGCGCGCGCTATTGCCCGTTGGGTAAAGTACCGAAATTTTGAGATTATTGAGGATATTGAAGTCACGAGCGATATTGTCGTGGCGGATCAGTAACGGACGAGAAAGATCGAGTCACCCAGTGCGATACCGTAATTCGCGAAGACCTTGCTTAAATTAAATTAATGTAGAACGGCCGAGAGGGGTTCATTTTTCAAGTACCAGAACCAAAGTCATTTATTATAAGTTAGAGTTGACATATTATTTGTTTGTCGTCGTCAAATCTGAATAAAATTACGTTCGGGAAAGAAATCTGTACAATTTAGAAAAATAAGAGGACCGCGAATTGCACGTATCCTGAACCGATCCCGCCGTATGCGAGAGTCGGGAGATAATAAAATTTATTACGGTTGTCACCAAATCTCGGAGTGTTCTTGTAAAATCTTTTTGTGCTGTTATCGCTGTTCAACCCCGCCCCTCTACCAAATTCAGGGCTGCGGCAGTCGGGCAAAAAACATCTCGTCGATTCGTCGGGAAAAATAAATTTGTCGCTTAAGAATTTGCGCGGCTGGCGCCTTATCCCGTACGAGTCTGACGAGAGCGAATTTTGGGACGCGAGTACCGGAAATCGTGTCACAAGATATACGTGAAATAAAACAGGAAATTTCAGGTTATTCACGTAAAACGATAAAGCGCCCTACGGCACGTGGCAACGGTGCTATCAAGTCGGACATTTTGAATAGGCGCCAACATTTAAAAAGCACAAACTATTGCTTCCTTGCTATAAATTTCTAATCGCGTTTTCCCTCGACTGCGCATTCTTTTTTCGGCTCAACTACTTTTTTTCCGCCGCTTTCCAGGTTGGACTTGCTCCAAGCATCGATTGTATTGTTTTTCGGCTTCCCTTTTTCCCTTCGATCTTTGGGAGGGTTTTGGGTGTGAGAACAAGCTTTTACCTCACTGGTAAGATGTTGTTAGCTTCTTGTTTGCTTGTATGCACATGACATCTGTACACAGGTGACTATACTGGCAGTCGACATCTCGAGTAGCGATAATCGTTCTATGTTTCGCGCTCTAAGTCTGAATGATGTCGCGGTCTCGCTCGCACTCGATCGATAATGGGTGTGTAGTGCGAGTTGTATGCACATACATTTTACATATTCCCTTTTATCGTCCTTGCTAAGCGGTAAAATATATTTTTTTTAATTCTTCATCGTCGTGTTCTAGACTCATATGTCCCCCCCTTACACTTCTGTTCTAGGGGGGGCTGCTGACAAATAACACAGATATATCTAAAAACGACAAAAAATAAATAAAAACAACAAAAGTGTTATCTGCAGTACGAGTTTTCCACGAGTCCACGAGTTTTAGCTTTCACGAATTTTGAATAATATTATCCTGATCGATGCTGCTCGGAACATCGCGTTTAATGCAGCAAAGAGAGAATCGTGAAATCCGTCATTCTCTATAGAAGCTCCGCATTTTTATAAAAGTAAGTTTGGAAAAGAATAATTCGCAATAGGAATCGTTGAATGCAATCTTTAAATAATAAAACTGTTTGAAAATACTACTATTACGCTTCAATTCTTCTGCTTTGACGAAATCAAGCTCGTTTATAAAAGATTCGTTCAGATCCTCACTACTGATATTGATAAATCTGCCCCAGTAAGAAGTTTGGCGATAACACATTGGCAACACCACGCCAAGCAAGAGCAAGTTGTGACGGAAAAATGGCATCCTTTGCCACCGCATTAAGCTGTCTTTTAGCAGCACAGCATTGCGCATCCTCGCGTGAATGCTGGTGTTAATATTGCAGTACAAAAATACAGAATATTGGCGGTACATTTGGAGGAGGGTTATTGCTGGATTATTGCAGCATTGCGACAGAAAATTTGGAATACGTTATTTCAGCAAGCTGACGGCACATTGGAGGTACGCTGTGACGCTTCATTGTCGGTAGAAACGAGGCCCGCTTTTGCGGTGTTGTGACCGGCTAAATGGGGTTCTGCATTGCCGGTAGCTGGACAGGTGGGAATAAAAGCGGGCACAATAAATAATTTCATTGAATACAATCGCACGCACTTACCGGTATGTGTGCTACGCCCGCGTATGAGTGAGGGACATGCGTCATGCCAGTAATGATTTTTTTCCGAAAGTACGAGGCTGGGATTCGAATCCGGAACTTCACGATAAGCTGGTTTAGAAGGCAAGCACGCTAACCACTTGACCATCCAGGTGGTTCTACTTATACAACTAATTTTATGATTGTGGCATTTGTCGTAGCGAATCTGACTATGGTTATAACCATGTACCTTGTTTTTTGCCCGCAATGGAACGTCACAGCGTGCCGCCAATGTGCCCTAACCTTGCCGGAATAAAGTATTCCAAATTTTCCGTCTCAATGCCGCGATAACTTGCCTCGATTTTACCGGCAACGGAGCATCACAGCGTGGTGCATATATGACTGAAAGGTGATATAAAGATGACACATCTGGAGCTTGCCACATCAGTACCGTTGATGCAGCAGATAATTGTTGTGTATATTTGCTGCAATCTGGTCATCTTGACATCACACATTTATTTCGCCAAACAACGCATTGTAGCGCAAATTTGCAGCTTAATGCGGAGGCAAAAGGCTGCAAAAATATTGGTGTCACGGTGGGCCGCCGTATGCTGCCCTCTTGCCGCTTTAATGCTGACATGTCAATTTTCATAGTACGTTTTTCTATCGGGGAGTGCTCGCAAAAATAATCGTCAAAAAAATTGAATTCAGTTTTGTTGTTTTTTGACAAGTTAAAATGAGGGCCATTGACACCTGTGACGAAAATAAATACTTCGAATATTACCAATTCCAGAATAATGGACATAAAACATCTGAAGCAATCCGGACCCCTTAAAAAACTTGAATAAGTAAAAAAACGCCAACTAATAAAAAATGCCCTCGAAAAATTATCGGTCGTTTCACTATCTACAAAATCTAATTAACCTCGAAATACTTGTGATTTTTCTCAAATTATACTTTTAGTTACATTATTACTTTTGCAATTCAAACGTACAAAAGAAGTGAAATAACTTTTTATGCAAAAGCCAAGCAAACTTACTAGAAACGTACACAAAATTGTCAAATCCTAGAAATACTATTTTTCTCAACAATTTAATTAAAAAAACCATATTACTATTATAATAAAAAGTCGGAATCACGATTATGTAAAAGTTCAACGCATGCATCACACAAGTACTGTATATATGTATCACTGGAAATGCTGTGCAATGACTTGGCGTGCATGGTTAAGGAAAAACGCTCGGGGAGATACGCGATTTTCTTGGAGAAACGTTCTTACCGCTTCCATAAGTAACTTTTGCCACAATGTATTTACATAGATTATTTCAAATTGTAACATCGCATCAGTTACTGCATCAGGTATACAGAATTATTAGAAATGAGATGTTAAGCCTGCCAAAACTATGTCTGTTACAGAAAAACGTATGCGTCGTAATTGATTTCATGAGATGTATGGTGGTTCGGTCATACAGTAAAAAGTGAATATTTCCAAGTAAGTTTTCAAATTATGTAAATAAAGTGAGATTTCAAGAGCCGGGTGGTCTAGGGGTACATCGCTTTTTTATTTGTTTTATTTGTAGTATGCGGAATCAGAAACTTGGAGCGTGTTCGGAAATGAGCTGACAGTATTCCCAGTACTGGTGCTGGTTTTACTGGAAATTACGCGTCCTATTTTACCGACAGTGCTGCCATCCCTGTTAAATACCCCTGTTGCAAAGGACCGATAGGATCCTGTAGCCAACGATAAAAATCCGATACATTGCTGTTTGGTCTATTAGCAGCACAGATAGCGGATTTTTGTATTTTATCTGGACTCATTGGAATGTTCGCATATACGGTTTCTATTTGGATAAACCGATATGGAATGTATCAGATTCTATTGTTTTCATGAGCAAGGTGGTATCTATAGGAAATAACGTATGTGCGATCTACTGCATCAAATCTGCATTTTACACTGATCGACAAGTTGCGTGCATTTATCAGCAGCTACGGATTTCATTTGAATATTTTTCTAATTGTATTTCCACAAGTTATAAATTTATAAGTTTCAAATGGACTTGACCGTTTGGAAGCGAATGTGCATAAAACGGGAAAGTCCACGATTTTTAGCTATCAGATCTCGAATGCAAAAATTGATACGTATGAAACTGTACTTATTTCGCCTTATGAGAAATGACAGATATATTAGGACCAAGTTTTGTATGGGACAGAATTTGTGATTTCATGGGCAAAAACGCATCATTTTCCGATAAAAATGTACATTTTCAATATGAATGAATCAGATATTTCAGATAAGTCACTTCATCAGTAGTAATCGGAATTGACTGATTAACATTTAATGGGGATATACAGATTCAACGATCTTATTGATAAATATGGGTTTAACCTGTATACGTTTTAATGAGAGTTCCCAAACTTATCCAGGGTGAAGAGAGAATATTTATGAGCCTGAAGTTTGCATCGTTGGATTCCAACGAAAATCTTTGAATTTTTTTTATTTTTAATTAATTTTTTTCTGGTACATTATGACTCCAGAATATCTGTACAGGCTATACAAAACGTTTAAAAAAATTTGGGGGCCCAGAATCCACCCTTATTGAGGGGTTGAAAGTGAAAAAAAATTATATCTCGAGTGATAATGACATTCCCGGATTTTTTATTTGCGGCATCAGTTTCGGGCGTCTGCGAAAAGCCACAAAAAAATTAGCAACGATTTCCAACTTCCGGAACCCACCCTTAGGGGGGGGGGGGGGTCGAAGTCGAATGAACATTGTATTTCCGTTGGTAAAGAATTTTTCAGTTTTTTATTTGCGCTGATTGTTCCTAGTACCTAAAGAGACCTACAAAAAAATCCGGAACGATTTTTTAAGTAACGGAACCCGCCCTTATCGGAGTGGGTGAGGGGATGAAATTCGAATACAAAATAGTATTTCCGGCGATAAAGGGATTCCCGGTTTTTTTATTTGCGCCGATCGTTCCTAGTACCTAACAAAAGCCACAAAAAAATTGGCAACGATTTCCAACTTCCGGAACCCACCCTTATGGGGGAGTGAAAGTCGAATGAAAAGCGTATTTCCGCTGAGAAAGGATTTCTTAGTTTTTTCTTTGCGCTGATTGTTCCTAGTACCTAAAGAAACCCACAAAAAAATTGGGAACGATTTTCAACTTTCGGAAACCACCCTTATCGGGGGCGGGAGAGGGGGTGAAATTCGAATAAAAATTGTATTTCCGGCGATAAAGGGATTTCCGGTTTTTTTATTTGCGCCGATCGTTCCTAGTACCTAACGAAACCCACAAAAAAATTGGCAACGATTTTCCACTTCCGGAACCCGCCCTTATCAGGGGTGGGAGAGGGAGTGAAATTCGATAAAAAATTGTATTTCCGGCGATAAAGGGATTCCCGGTTTTTTTTATTTGCGCCGATCATTCCTAGTACCTAACGAAAGCCACAAAAAAATTGGCAACGATTTCCCACTTCCGGAACCCGCCCTTATCTGGCGTGGGAGAAGGGGTAAAATTCGAATAACAATTTTATTTTCGGCGATAAAGGGATTCCCGGTTTTTTTATTTGCGCCGATCGTTCCTAGTACCTAACGAAAGCCACAAAAAAATTGGCAACGATTTCCCACTTCCGGAACCCGCCCTTATCGGGGGTGGGAGAGGGAGTGAAAATCGATAAAAAATTGTATTTCCGGCGATAAAGGGATTCCCGGTTTTTTTTATTTGCGCCGATCGTTCCTAGTACCTAACGAAAGCCACAAAAAAATTGGCAACGATTTCCCACTTCCGGAACCTGCCCTATCGAGGGCGGGAGAGGGGGTCAAATTCGAATAAAAATTGTATTTCCGGCGATAAAGGGATTCCCGATTTTTTTATTTGCGCCGATCGTTCCTAGTACCTAACGAAATCCACAAAAAAATTGGCAACGATTTCCCACTTCCGGAACCCGCCCTTATCGGGGGGTGGGAGAGGGGGTCAAATTCGAATAAAAATTGTATTTCCGGCGATAAAGGAATTCCCGGTTTTTTTATTTGCGCCGATCGTTCCTAGTACCTAACGAAAGCCACAAAAAAATCGGCAACGCTTTCCAACTTCCGGAACCCGCCCTTATCGGTCGTGAGAGAAGGGGTGAAATTCGAATAAAAATTGTATTTTCGGCGATAAAAGGATTCCCGGCTTTTTTATTTGCGCCGATCGTTCCTAGTACCTAACGAAAGCCACAAAAAAAATTGGCAACGATTTCCCACTTCCGGAACCCGCCCTTATCGGGGGTGGGAGAGGGGGTCAAATTCGAGTAAAAATTGTATTTTCGGCGATAAAGGGATTCCCGGTTTTTTTATTTGCGCCGATCGTTCCTAGTACCTAACGAAAGCCACAAAAAAATTGGCAACGATTTCCAACTTCCGGAACCCACCCTTATGGGGGAGTGAAAGTCGAATGAAAAGCGCATTTCCGGCGATAAAGGGATTCCCGAATTTTTTATTTGCGCCGATCGTTCCTAGTACCTAACGAAAGCCACAAAAAAATTGGCAACGATTTCCCACTTCCGGAACCCGCCCTTATCGGCGGTGGGGGAGGGGGTGAAATTCGAATAAAAATTATATTTTCGGCGATAAAGGGATTCTCGGTTTTTTTATTTGCGCCGATCGTTCCTAGTACCTAACGAAAGCCACAAAAAAATTGGCAACGACTTCCAACTTGCGGAACCCACCCTTATGGGGGAGTGAAAGTCGAATGAAAAGCGCATTTCCGGCGATAAAGGGATTCCCGGTTTTTTTATTTGCGCCGATCGTTCCTAGTACCTAACGTAAGCCACAAAAAAATTGGCAACGATTTCCAATTTCCGGAACCCATCCTTATGGGGGAGTGAAAGTCGAATGAAAAGCGCATTTCCGGCGATAAAGGGATTCCCGGTTTTTTTATTTGCGCCGATCGTTCCTAGTACCTAACGAAAGCCACAAAAAAATTGGCACGATTTCCAACTTCCGGAACCCGCCCTTATCGGGCGTGGGAGAAGGGGTGAAATTCGAATAAAAATTGTATTTCCGGCGATAAAGGGATTCCCGGTTTTTTTATTTGCGCCGATTGTTCCTAGTGCCTAACGAAATCCACAAAAAAATTGGCAACGATTTCCCACTTCCGGAACCCGCTCTTATCGGGGGTGGGGAGGGAGTGAAATTCGATAAAAAATTGTATTTCCGTCGATAAAGGGATTCCCGGTTTTTTTTATTTGCGCCGATCGTTCCTAGTACCTAACGAAAGCTACAAAAAAATTGGCAACGATTTCCCACTTCCGGAACCTGCCCTTATCGGGGGTGGGAGAGGGGGTCAAATTCGAATAAAAATTGTATTTCCGGCGATAAAGGGATTCCCGATTTTTTTATTTGCGCCGATCGTTCCTAGTACCTAACGAAGCCCACAAAAAAATTGGTAACGATTTCCCACTTCCGGAACCCGCCCTTATGGGGGAGTGAAAGTCGAATGAAAAGCGTATTTCCGCTGAGAAAGGATTTCTTAGTTTTTTCTTTGCGCTGATTGTTCCTAGTACCTAAAGAAACCCACAAAAAAAGTTGGGAACGATTTTCAACTTTCGAAAGCCGCCCTTATCGGGGGCGGGAGAGAGGGTCAAATTCGAATAAAAATTGTATTTCCGGCGATAAAGGGATTCCCGATTTTTTTATTTGCGCCGATCGTTCCTAGTACCTAACGAAAGCCACAAAAAAATTGGCAACGATTTCCCACTTCCGGAACCCGCCATTATCGGGGGTGGGAGAGGGGGTGAAATTCGAATAAAAATTATATTTTCGGCGATAAAGGGATTCTCGGTTTTTTTATTTGCGCCGATCGTTCCTAGTACCTAACGAAAGCCACAAAAAAATTGGCAACGATTTCCCACTTCCGGAACCCGCCCTTATCGGGGGTGGGAGAGGGAGTGAAAATCGATAAAAAATTGTATTTCCGGCGATAAAGGGATTCCCGGTTTTTTTTATTTGCGCCGATCGTTCCTAGTACCTAACGAAAGCCACACAAAAATTGGCAACGATTTCCCACTTCCGGAACCTGCCCTATCGAGGGCGGGAGAGGGGGTCAAATTCGAATAAAAATTGTATTTCCGGCGATAAAGGGATTCCCGATTTTTTTATTTGCGCCGATCGTTCCTAGTACCTAACGAAATCCACAAAAAAATTGGCAACGATTTCCCACTTCCGGAACCCGCCCTTATCGGGGGGTGGGAGAGGGGGTCAAATTCGAATAAAAATTGTATTTCCGGCGATAAAGGAATTCCCGGTTTTTTTAGTTGCGCCGATCGTTCCTAGTACCTAACGAAAGCCACAAAAAAATCGGCAACGCTTTCCAACTTCCGGAACCCGCCCTTATCGGGCGTGAGAGAAGGGGTGAAATTCGAATAAAAATTGTATTTTCGGCGATAAAAGGATTCCCGGCTTTTTTATTTGCGCCGATCGTTCCTAGTACCTAACGAAAGCCACAAAAAAAATTGGCAACGATTTCCCACTTCCGGAACCCGCCCTTATCGGGGGTGGGAGAGGGGGTCAAATTCGAGTAAAAATTGTATTTTCGGCGATAAAGGGATTCCCGGTTTTTTTATTTGCGCCGATCGTTCCTAGTACCTAACGAAAGCCACAAAAAAATTGGCAACGATTTCCAACTTCCGGAACCCACCCTTATGGGGGAGTGAAAGTCGAATGAAAAGCGCATTTCCGGCGATAAAGGGATTCCCGAATTTTTTATTTGCGCCGATCGTTCCTAGTACCTAACGAAAGCCACAAAAAAATTGGCAACGATTTCCCACTTCCGGAACCCGCCCTTATCGGCGGTGGGGGAGGGGGTGAAATTCGAATAAAAATTATATTTTCGGCGATAAAGGGATTCTCGGTTTTTTTATTTGCGCCGATCGTTCCTAGTACCTAACGAAAGCCACAAAAAAATTGGCAACGACTTCCAACTTGCGGAACCCACCCTTATGGGGGAGTGAAAGTCGAATGAAAAGCGCATTTCCGGCGATAAAGGGATTCCCGGTTTTTTTATTTGCGCCGATCGTTCCTAGTACCTAACGAAAGCCACAAAAAAAATTGGCAACGACTTCCCACTTCCGGAACCCGCCCTTATCGGGGGTGGGAGAGGGGGTCAAATTCGAATAAAAATTGTATTTTCGGCGATAAAGGGATTCCCGGTTTTTTTATTTGCGCCGATCGTTCCTAGTACCTAACGTAAGCCACAAAAAAATTGGCAACGATTTCCAATTTCCGGAACCCATCCTTATGGGGGAGTGAAAGTCGAATGAAAAGCGCATTTCCGGCGATAAAGGGATTCCCGGTTTTTTTATTTGCGCCGATCGTTCCTAGTACCTAACGAAAGCCACAAAAAAATTGGCACGATTTCCAACTTCCGGAACCCGCCCTTATCGGGCGTGGGAGAAGGGGTGAAATTCGAATAAAAATTGTATTTCCGGCGATAAAGGGATTCCCGGTTTTTTTATTTGCGCCGATTGTTCCTAGTGCCTAACGAAATCCACAAAAAAATTGGCAACGATTTCCCACTTCCGGAACCCGCTCTTATCGGGGGTGGGGAGGGAGTGAAATTCGATAAAAAATTGTATTTCCGTCGATAAAGGGATTCCCGGTTTTTTTTATTTGCGCCGATCGTTCCTAGTACCTAACGAAAGCCACAAAAAAATTGGCAACGATTTCCCACTTCCGGAACCTGCCCTTATCGGGGGTGGGAGAGGGGGTCAAATTCGAATAAAAATTGTATTTCCGGCGATAAAGGGATTCCCGATTTTTTTATTTGCGCCGATCGTTCCTAGTACCTAACGAAGCCCACAAAAAAATTGGTAACGATTTCCCACTTCCGGAACCCGCCCTTATGGGGGAGTGAAAGTCGAATGAAAAGCGTATTTCCGCTGAGAAAGGATTTCTTAGTTTTTTCTTTGCGCTGATTGTTCCTAGTACCTAAAGAAACCCACAAAAAAAGTTGGGAACGATTTTCAACTTTCGAAAGCCGCCCTTATCGGGGGCGGGAGAGAGGGTCAAATTCGAATAAAAATTGTATTTCCGGCGATAAAGGGATTCCCGATTTTTTTATTTGCGCCGATCGTTCCTAGTACCTAACGAAAGCCACAAAAAAATTGGCAACGATTTCCCACTTCCGGAACCCGCCCTTATCGAGGGTGGGAGAGGGGGTGAAATTCGAATAAAAATGATATTTTCGGCGATAAAGGGATTCTCGGTTTTTTTATTTGCGCCGATCGTTCCTAGTACCTAACGAAAGCCACAAAAAAATTGGCAACGCTTTCCAACTTCCGGAACCCGCCCTTATCGGGCGTGAGAGAAGGGGTGAAATTCGAATAAAAATTGTATTTTCGGCGATAAAAGGATTCCCGGCTTTTTTATTTGCGCCGATCGTTCCTAGTACCTAACGAAAGCCACAAAAAAAATTGGCAACGATTTCCCACTTCCGGAACCCGCCCTTATCGGGGGTGGGAGAGGGGGTCAAATTCGAGTAAAAATTGTATTTTCGGCGATAAAGGGATTCCCGGTTTTTTTATTTGCGCCGATCGTTCCTAGTACCTAACGAAAGCCACAAAAAAATTGGCAACGATTTCCAACTTCCGGAACCCACCCTTATGGGGGAGTGAAAGTCGAATGAAAAGCGCATTTCCGGCGATAAAGGGATTCCCGAATTTTTTATTTGCGCCGATCGTTCCTAGTACCTAACGAAAGCCACAAAAAAATTGGCAACGATTTCCCACTTCCGGAACCCGCCCTTATCGGCGGTGGGGGAGGGGGTGAAATTCGAATAAAAATTATATTTTCGGCGATAAAGGGATTCTCGGTTTTTTTATTTGCGCCGATCGTTCCTAGTACCTAACGAAAGCCACAAAAAAATTGGCAACGACTTCCAACTTGCGGAACCCACCCTTATGGGGGAGTGAAAGTCGAATGAAAAGCGCATTTCCGGCGATAAAGGGATTCCCGGTTTTTTTATTTGCGCCGATCGTTCCTAGTACCTAACGAAAGCCACAAAAAAAATTGGCAACGACTTCCCACTTCCGGAACCCGCCCTTATCGGGGGTGGGAGAGGGGGTCAAATTCGAATAAAAATTGTATTTTCGGCGATAAAGGGATTCCCGGTTTTTTTATTTGCGCCGATCGTTCCTAGTACCTAACGTAAGCCACAAAAAAATTGGCAACGATTTCCAATTTCCGGAACCCATCCTTATGGGGGAGTGAAAGTCGAATGAAAAGCGCATTTCCGGCGATAAAGGGATTCCCGGTTTTTTTATTTGCGCCGATCGTTCCTAGTACCTAACGAAAGCCACAAAAAAATTGGCACGATTTCCAACTTCCGGAACCCGCCCTTATCGGGCGTGGGAGAAGGGGTGAAATTCGAATAAAAATTGTATTTCCGGCGATAAAGGGATTCCCGGTTTTTTTATTTGCGCCGATTGTTCCTAGTGCCTAACGAAATCCACAAAAAAATTGGCAACGATTTCCCACTTCCGGAACCCGCTCTTATCGGGGGTGGGGAGGGAGTGAAATTCGATAAAAAATTGTATTTCCGTCGATAAAGGGATTCCCGGTTTTTTTTATTTGCGCCGATCGTTCCTAGTACCTAACGAAAGCCACAAAAAAATTGGCAACGATTTCCCACTTCCGGAACCTGCCCTTATCGGGGGTGGGAGAGGGGGTCAAATTCGAATAAAAATTGTATTTCCGGCGATAAAGGGATTCCCGATTTTTTTATTTGCGCCGATCGTTCCTAGTACCTAACGAAGCCCACAAAAAAATTGGTAACGATTTCCCACTTCCGGAACCCGCCCTTATGGGGGAGTGAAAGTCGAATGAAAAGCGTATTTCCGCTGAGAAAGGATTTCTTAGTTTTTTCTTTGCGCTGATTGTTCCTAGTACCTAAAGAAACCCACAAAAAAAGTTGGGAACGATTTTCAACTTTCGAAAGCCGCCCTTATCGGGGGCGGGAGAGAGGGTCAAATTCGAATAAAAATTGTATTTCCGGCGATAAAGGGATTCCCGATTTTTTTATTTGCGCCGATCGTTCCTAGTACCTAACGAAAGCCACAAAAAAATTGGCAACGATTTCCCACTTCCGGAACCCGCCCTTATCGAGGGTGGGAGAGGGGGTGAAATTCGAATAAAAATGATATTTTCGGCGATAAAGGGATTCTCGGTTTTTTTATTTGCGCCGATCGTTCCTAGTACCTAACGAAAGCCACAAAAAAATTGGCAACGATTTCCAACTTGCGGAACCCACCCTTATGGTGGAGTGAAAGTCGAATGAAAAGCGCATTTCCGGCGATAAAGGGATTCCCGGTTTTTTTATTTGCGCCGATCGTTCCTAGTACCTAACGAAAGCCACACTAAAATTGGCAACGATTTCCCACTTCCGGAACCCGCCCTTATCGGGGGTGGGAGAGGGGGTCAAATTCGAATAAAAATTGTATTTTCGGCGTTAAAGGGATTCCCGGTTTTTTTATTTGCGCCGATCGTTCCTAGTACCTAACGTAAGCCACAAAAAAATTGGCAACGATTTCCAACTTCCGGAACCCGACCTTATCGGGCGTGGGAGAAGGGGTGAAATTCGAATAAAAATTGTATTTCCGGCGATAAAGGGATTCCCGGTTTTTTTATTTGCGCCGATCGTTCCTAGTACCTAACGAAAGCCACCAAAAAATTGGCAACGATTTCCCACTTCCGGAACCTGCCCTTATCGGGGGTGGGAGAGGGGGTCAAATTCGAATAAAAATTGTATTTCCGGCGATAAAGGGATTCCCGATTTTTTTATTTGCGCCGATCGTTCCTAGTACCTAACGAAGCCCACAAAAAAATTGGTAACGATTTCCCACTTCCGGAACCCGCCCTTATGGGGGAGTGAAAGTCGAATGAAAAGCGTATTTCCGCTGAGAAAGGATTTCTTAGTTTTTTCTTTGCGCTGATTGTTCCTAGTACCTAAAGAAATCCACAAAAAAAGTTGGGAACGATTTTCAACTTTCGAAAGCCGCCCTTATCGGGGGCGGGAGAGAGGGTCAAATTCGAATAAAAATTGTATTTCCGGCGATAAAGGGATTCCCGGTTTTTTTATTTGCGCCGATCGTTCCTAGTACCTAACGAAAGCCACAAAAAAATTGGCAACGATTTCCAACTTCCGGAACCCACCCTTATGGGGGAGTGAAAGTCGAATGAAAAGCGCATTTCCGGCGATAAAGGGATTCCCGAATTTTTTATTTGCGCCGATCGTTCCTAGTACCTAACGAAAGCCACAAAAAAATTGGCAACGATTTCCCACTTCCGGAACCCGCCCTTATCGGCGGTGGGGGAGGGGGTGAAATTCGAATAAAAATTATATTTTCGGCGATAAAGGGATTCTCGGTTTTTTTATTTGCGCCGATCGTTCCTAGTACCTAACGAAAGCCACAAAAAAATTGGCAACGACTTCCAACTTGCGGAACCCACCCTTATGGGGGAGTGAAAGTCGAATGAAAAGCGCATTTCCGGCGATAAAGGGATTCCCGGTTTTTTTATTTGCGCCGATCGTTCCTAGTACCTAACGAAAGCCACAAAAAAAATTGGCAACGACTTCCCACTTCCGGAACCCGCCCTTATCGGGGGTGGGAGAGGGGGTCAAATTCGAATAAAAATTGTATTTTCGGCGATAAAGGGATTCCCGGTTTTTTTATTTGCGCCGATCGTTCCTAGTACCTAACGTAAGCCACAAAAAAATTGGCAACGATTTCCAATTTCCGGAACCCATCCTTATGGGGGAGTGAAAGTCGAATGAAAAGCGCATTTCCGGCGATAAAGGGATTCCCGGTTTTTTTATTTGCGCCGATCGTTCCTAGTACCTAACGAAAGCCACAAAAAAATTGGCACGATTTCCAACTTCCGGAACCCGCCCTTATCGGGCGTGGGAGAAGGGGTGAAATTCGAATAAAAATTGTATTTCCGGCGATAAAGGGATTCCCGGTTTTTTTATTTGCGCCGATTGTTCCTAGTGCCTAACGAAATCCACAAAAAAATTGGCAACGATTTCCCACTTCCGGAACCCGCTCTTATCGGGGGTGGGGAGGGAGTGAAATTCGATAAAAAATTGTATTTCCGTCGATAAAGGGATTCCCGGTTTTTTTTATTTGCGCCGATCGTTCCTAGTACCTAACGAAAGCCACAAAAAAATTGGCAACGATTTCCCACTTCCGGAACCTGCCCTTATCGGGGGTGGGAGAGGGGGTCAAATTCGAATAAAAATTGTATTTCCGGCGATAAAGGGATTCCCGATTTTTTTATTTGCGCCGATCGTTCCTAGTACCTAACGAAGCCCACAAAAAAATTGGTAACGATTTCCCACTTCCGGAACCCGCCCTTATGGGGGAGTGAAAGTCGAATGAAAAGCGTATTTCCGCTGAGAAAGGATTTCTTAGTTTTTTCTTTGCGCTGATTGTTCCTAGTACCTAAAGAAACCCACAAAAAAAGTTGGGAACGATTTTCAACTTTCGAAAGCCGCCCTTATCGGGGGCGGGAGAGAGGGTCAAATTCGAATAAAAATTGTATTTCCGGCGATAAAGGGATTCCCGATTTTTTTATTTGCGCCGATCGTTCCTAGTACCTAACGAAAGCCACAAAAAAATTGGCAACGATTTCCCACTTCCGGAACCCGCCCTTATCGGGGGTGGGAGAGGGGGTGAAATTCGAATAAAAATTATATTTTCGGCGATAAAGGGATTCTCGGTTTTTTTATTTGCGCCGATCGTTCCTAGTACCTAACGAAAGCCACAAAAAAATTGGCAACGATTTCCCACTTCCGGAACCCGCCCTTATCGGGGGTGGGAGAGGGAGTGAAAATCGATAAAAAATTGTATTTCCGGCGATAAAGGGATTCCCGGTTTTTTTTATTTGCGCCGATCGTTCCTAGTACCTAACGAAAGCCACAAAAAAATTGGCAACGATTTCCCACTTCCGGAACCTGCCCTATCGAGGGCGGGAGAGGGGGTCAAATTCGAATAAAAATTGTATTTCCGGCGATAAAGGGATTCCCGATTTTTTTATTTGCGCCGATCGTTCCTAGTACCTAACGAAATCCACAAAAAAATTGGCAACGATTTCCCACTTCCGGAACCCGCCCTTATCGGGGGGTGGGAGAGGGGGTCAAATTCGAATAAAAATTGTATTTCCGGCGATAAAGGAATTCCCGGTTTTTTTATTTGCGCCGATCGTTCCTAGTACCTAACGAAAGCCACAAAAAAATCGGCAACGCTTTCCAACTTCCGGAACCCGCCCTTATCGGGCGTGAGAGAAGGGGTGAAATTCGAATAAAAATTGTATTTTCGGCGATAAAAGGATTCCCGGCTTTTTTATTTGCGCCGATCGTTCCTAGTACCTAACGAACGCCACAAAAAAAATTGGCAACGATTTCCCACTTCCGGAACCCGCCCTTATCGGGGGTGGGAGAGGGGGTCAAATTCGAGTAAAAATTGTATTTTCGGCGATAAAGGGATTCCCGGTTTTTTTATTTGCGCCGATCGTTCCTAGTACCTAACGAAAGCCACAAAAAAATTGGCAACGATTTCCAACTTCCGGAACCCACCCTTATGGGGGAGTGAAAGTCGAATGAAAAGCGCATTTCCGGCGATAAAGGGATTCCCGAATTTTTTATTTGCGCCGATCGTTCCTAGTACCTAACGAAAGCCACAAAAAAATTGGCAACGATTTCCCACTTCCGGAACCCGCCCTTATCGGCGGTGGGGGAGGGGGTGAAATTCGAATAAAAATTATATTTTCGGCGATAAAGGGATTCTCGGTTTTTTTATTTGCGCCGATCGTTCCTAGTACCTAACGAAAGCCACAAAAAAATTGGCAACGACTTCCAACTTGCGGAACCCACCCTTATGGGGGAGTGAAAGTCGAATGAAAAGCGCATTTCCGGCGATAAAGGGATTCCCGGTTTTTTTATTTGCGCCGATCGTTCCTAGTACCTAACGAAAGCCACAAAAAAAATTGGCAACGACTTCCCACTTCCGGAACCCGCCCTTATCGGGGGTGGGAGAGGGGGTCAAATTCGAATAAAAATTGTATTTTCGGCGATAAAGGGATTCCCGGTTTTTTTATTTGCGCCGATCGTTCCTAGTACCTAACGTAAGCCACAAAAAAATTGGCAACGATTTCCAATTTCCGGAACCCATCCTTATGGGGGAGTGAAAGTCGAATGAAAAGCGCATTTCCGGCGATAAAGGGATTCCCGGTTTTTTTATTTGCGCCGATCGTTCCTAGTACCTAACGAAAGCCACAAAAAAATTGGCACGATTTCCAACTTCCGGAACCCGCCCTTATCGGGCGTGGGAGAAGGGGTGAAATTCGAATAAAAATTGTATTTCCGGCGATAAAGGGATTCCCGGTTTTTTTATTTGCGCCGATTGTTCCTAGTGCCTAACGAAATCCACAAAAAAATTGGCAACGATTTCCCACTTCCGGAACCCGCTCTTATCGGGGGTGGGGAGGGAGTGAAATTCGATAAAAAATTGTATTTCCGTCGATAAAGGGATTCCCGGTTTTTTTTATTTGCGCCGATCGTTCCTAGTACCTAACGAAAGCCACAAAAAAATTGGCAACGATTTCCCACTTCCGGAACCTGCCCTTATCGGGGGTGGGAGAGGGGGTCAAATTCGAATAAAAATTGTATTTCCGGCGATAAAGGGATTCCCGATTTTTTTATTTGCGCCGATCGTTCCTAGTACCTAACGAAGCCCACAAAAAAATTGGTAACGATTTCCCACTTCCGGAACCCGCCCTTATGGGGGAGTGAAAGTCGAATGAAAAGCGTATTTCCGCTGAGAAAGGATTTCTTAGTTTTTTCTTTGCGCTGATTGTTCCTAGTACCTAAAGAAACCCACAAAAAAAGTTGGGAACGATTTTCAACTTTCGAAAGCCGCCCTTATCGGGGGCGGGAGAGAGGGTCAAATTCGAATAAAAATTGTATTTCCGGCGATAAAGGGATTCCCGATTTTTTTATTTGCGCCGTTCGTTCCTAGTACCTAACGAAAGCCACAAAAAAATTGGCAACGATTTCCCACTTCCGGAACCCGCCCTTATCGAGGGCGGGAGAGGGGGTGAAATTCGAATAAAAATTATATTTTCGGCGATAAAGGGATTCTCGGTTTTTTTATTTGCGCCGATCGTTCCTAGTACCTAACGAAAGCCACAAAAAAATTGGCAACGATTTCCAACTTGCGGAACCCACCCTTATGGTGGAGTGAAAGTCGAATGAAAAGCGCATTTCCGGCGATAAAGGGATTCCCGGTTTTTTTATTTGCGCCGATCGTTCCTAGTACCTAACGAAAGCCACACTAAAATTGGCAACGATTTCCCACTTCCGGAACCCGCCCTTATCGGGGGTGGGAGAGGGGGTCAAATTCGAATAAAAATTGTATTTTCGGCGTTAAAGGGATTCCCGGTTTTTTTATTTGCGCCGATCGTTCCTAGTACCTAACGTAAGCCACAAAAAAATTGGCAACGATTTCCAACTTCCGGAACCCGACCTTATCGGGCGTGGGAGAAGGGGTGAAATTCGAATAAAAATTGTATTTCCGGCGATAAAGGGATTCCCGGTTTTTTTATTTGCGCCGATCGTTCCTAGTACCTAACGAAAGCCACCAAAAAATTGGCAACGATTTCCCACTTCCGGAACCTGCCCTTATCGGGGGTGGGAGAGGGGGTCAAATTCGAATAAAAATTGTATTTCCGGCGATAAAGGGATTCCCGATTTTTTTATTTGCGCCGATCGTTCCTAGTACCTAACGAAGCCCACAAAAAAATTGGTAACGATTTCCCACTTCCGGAACCCGCCCTTATGGGGGAGTGAAAGTCGAATGAAAAGCGTATTTCCGCTGAGAAAGGATTTCTTAGTTTTTTCTTTGCGCTGATTGTTCCTAGTACCTAAAGAAATCCACAAAAAAAGTTGGGAACGATTTTCAACTTTCGAAAGCCGCCGTTATCGGGGGCGGGAGAGAGGGTCAAATTCGAATAAAAATTGTATTTCCGGCGATAAAGGGATTCCCGGTTTTTTTATTTGCGCCGATCGTTCCAAGTACTTAACGAAACCCACAGAAAAATTGGCAACGATTTCCCACTTCCGGAACCCGCCCTTATCGAGGGTTGGAGAGGGGGTCAAATTCGAATAAAAAATGTATTTCCGCCGATAAAGGGATCCCCAGTTCTTTTATTTGCGCCGATCGTTCCCAGTACCCAACGAAATTCATACAAAAATTGGCAACGATTTTCATCTTCCGGAACCCACCCTTATGTGGGAGTGAAAGTCGAATGAAAATAGTATTTCCGGCGGTAAACGGATTCCCAGTTTTTTTTATTTGCGCCGATTGTTCCTAGTATCTGAGGAAAGCTACAAAAAGATTGGCAACGATTTTCAATTTCCGGAACCCACTCTTATGAGGGCATCATGCCTAATCGATAACCGTGCGAGGCTTTACCATTATCGGGCTACCCATTTGAGAAAATCGCTCGGCCCCTTCCACAACGAAATTCGCAAGTAATTGTCCATGAAGAAACATGCACTTTTCCAGAACCGCGCCTTATTGGAGTATAAAAACATGGGGCGATTCCCCCTCGTCCACGTCTTTTCCTAAAAAGATTGATACTTCCATCGTTAGAGTGTGATGCGAATTAATTTTTTGGTTGGCTGATGGTTTTTCTGGAAAAAATTTCATACGAGAATCGTTTACTTATTTTTCAAGATGCTCATTTAGAGTTCTACGATTTGAAAATGCAAAAAAAAATTGATCATCGTAAAAATGAGACAATACAAACTTAAACTAAATCATTCTTTACGTTCGAGCAATCCAAGCAAACTCCAACACCATCCTTTCTATACGCGGGTCATTTCAGCATTTTTTTCACACCCCCGCGTTTTACTATTTTTCAGGTTGTACTGCTTTCTCACTCCCGCTTGCGCGTCCGCCTAGGTTTTATATCCCCTCTCATCTAGCTACAGTGCCACGCTTGACTTTCGGCATTCCCGACGGCAGTGCAGCCAGATCGCGCGTAAAAGTTACCCCCTCTCTAGTCTCTTAGGCGCCCATCACACAATCATAGTAGCGCGTGTCCGTGAGCGAGCGACCCTCAGACGTCTTCGGAAAGAGCCGAGCGGGGTCGAAGTTTCCCGACCGCGCCTTCGGCAGCTACACTAATACATGCACGCTGATGAGCACGTTCATGTGCGGCCAAGCCGAAACGATGGCTTCGAGGGAAAAAGCAATCTGAGCACGACACGTGCCGTCGGTGACGTCACGCGCGAGGCTTTTAGATTATTTCAATGCTTATTTAGCTCTTCGTTCTCTGCGTTATTAAGGTATACAAAAAAATGTATCGCGCACTCTGATCGCTTATTTTTTTAGTTTATACGTTAATTTAAATATAATAATAAATCTAAATTACAACTTGTTTATCTTCTAAAAAATTGTTTACGCTTTACTCACACCCGTCCTTATGCCAAATAAATTATAATTCATAAAAGTAAGCGGAAATATATTTATATTCGTATTATTATATTAATTTTCATATTTTCATCAAGCGATAAAGCATTATCCCCAAAAACAAGCCATTCATCCATCCGGCCGCGAATAGCCAGTACCAGAAAATGCACATGTTCTACAAGTGGTGACATGGTCCTGTTGGTAGCATTCCTTGCTTCGGTCCGCAGGGGCGCGGTTCGTTCCCAGCGGTTGGTGCTTTTTTTTTAATACTACTATTAATTCATATTTGATTAGTTCTTTCTATTAGTTATCATTATTATTTTAATTAGTTATCTTTTAGTGTCGAAAAATGTATCACGCACTCCGACCGTACGTTAATTTAAATATAATAATAAATCTAAATTACAACTTGTTTATCTTCTAAAAAATTGTTTACGCTTTACTCACACCCGTCCTTATGCCAAATAAATTATGATTCATAAAAGTAAGCGGAAATATATTTATATTCGTATTATTATATTAATTCTCATACTTCCATCACACGATAAAGCATTATCCCCGAAAACAAGCCAATCATCCATCCGGCCGCGAATAGTGAGTACCAGAAAGTGCACATATTCTACAAGTGGTGAGATGGTCCCGTTGGTAGCGTTCCTAGCTTCGGTCCGTAGGGGCGCGGGTTCGTTCCCCGTGCTCGGTGCTTTTTTTTAATACTACTATTAATTCTTATTTGATTAGTTATTTCTATTACTTATCATTATTATTTTAATTAGTTATCTTTTAGTGTCGAAAAATTTACCGCGCACTCCGACCGCTTATTTTATTAGTTTGTACGTTTATTTAAATGTAATAATAAATCTAAATTACAACTTGTTTATCTTCTAAAAAATTGTTTACGCTTTACTCACACCCGTCCCTATGCCAAATAAATTGTAATTTATAAAAGTAAGCGGAAATATATTTATATTCGTATTATTATATTCATTCTCATACTTTCATCAAGCGATAAAGCATTATCCCCAAAAACAAGTCAATTATCCATCCGGCCGCGAATCGTAAGTGCCAGAAAGGGGCCGTCCATAAATTACGTCATTTTAAAATACGGGGGGGGGGGGGGTCTGGTCGTTAGATGACAGTAACGATAATTTGATTACAACGATATGAAGGATAGGATGATTTCAGGGGGGGGTAAAAATCAGCAAAAATCGATGACGTAATATATGGACGGTCCCAAAGTGCATTTTTAACACAAGCGATAAGATGGTCCCGTTGGTAGCGTTCCTGGCTTCGGTCCGCAGGGGCGCGGGATCGTTCCCCGCGCTCAGTGGCATTTTTGTATGTTTTTACATTTGCAGGTAATTTTCATTGTAATGAGATGAATTGTTTATTTATGAACACTCACCATTGACAGAACAAAAATGTTTTAATCATAAAATATAATGATCAGTTTTCCTATTTTCAGAATAATGTTCTTTCAATGAGCGTATTTTACGAATAAACGATTCGCCCCATACAAAAAGAAATTAATAATTAAAAAAAAACAGGATAGTACTATCCTGTTTTTTTTAATTATTAATTTCTCGCTCCTACTATATCTATAGTAGGAGCGCGTTAAAAAAAGTGACGTTCAAAAATCGACATCTCGACAACTATGGCCACTCGCCGCCAATCTTTTTAGGGAATCTCTTAAAGTATTAAAAGAAAGGTGTATTCCAGATTTCAGATCGAAATTCGGATCCCGCGTTTTGGAAGTTTATCCAGGAAATTATTCATTCGGCGGGACTTATCGCCAGTATAGCGTATCCACGACGTAGACGCGTGGCTGTGGGCTGAGAGAAGTGGGGGAAGGCTATGCACGCAGCGCTGACTCGTTGAAGCGAGGTATATTTACTCGCACACGAAAATATACGGTCCCTCGCCCGTAGACGCACCGTGCTTATGCCGCCGGGAATGCCGAAAGTCAAGCGTGGCACTGCAGCTAGATGAGAGGGGATATAAAACCTAGGCGGACGCTCAAGCGGGAGTGAGAAAGCAGTACAATCTGAAAAATAGTAAAACGCGGGGGTGTGAAAAAAGTGCTGAAATGACCCGCGTATAGAAAGGATGGTGTTGGAGTTTGCATGGATTGCTCGAACGTAAAGAATGATTTAGTTTAAGTTTGTATTGTCTCATTTTTACTATGATCAATTTTTTTTTTGCATTTTCAAATCGTAGAACTCTAAATGAGGATCTTGAAAAATAAGTAAACGATTCTCGTATGAAAATTTCCCAGAAAAACCATCAGCCAACCAAAAAATTTATTCGCATCACACTCTAACGATGGAAGTATCAATCTTCTTAGGAAAAGACGTGGACGAGGGGGAATCGCCCCATGTTTTTATACTCCAATAAGGCGCGGTTCTGAAAAAGTGCATGTTTCTTCATGGACAATTACTTGCGAATTTCGTTGTGGAAGGGGCCGAGCGATTTTCTCAAATAGGTAGCCCGATAATGGTAAAGCCTCGCACGGTTATCGATTAGGTATGATGCCCTCATAACAGTGGGTTACGGAAATTGAAAATCGTTGCCAATCTTTTTGTAGTTTTCCTCAGATACTAGGAACAATCGGCGCAAATAAAGAAAACTGGGAATCCGTTTACCGCCGGAAATACTATTTTCATTCGACTTTCACTCCCACATAAGGGTGGGTTCCGGAAGATGGAAATCGTTGCCAATTTTTGTATGAATTTCGTTGGGTACTGGGAACGATCGGCGCAAATAAAAGAACTGGGGATCCCTTTATCGCCGGAAATACATTTTTTATTCGAATTTGACCCCCTCTCCCGCCCCCGATAAGGGCGGGTTCCGCAAATGGGAAACCGTTGCCAATTTTTTCGTGGCTTTCGTTAGGTACTAGGAACGATCGGCGCAAATAAAAAAGCCGGGAATCCCTTTATCGCCGGAAATACAATTTTTATTCGAATTTCACCTCTTCTCCCACGCCCGATAAGGGCGGGTTCTGGAAGTTGGAATTTGTTGCCAATTTTTTTGTGGCTTTCGTTAGGTACTAGGAACGATCGGCGCAAATAAAAAAACCGGGAATCCCTTTATCGCCGGAAATACAATTTTTATTCGAATTTGACCCCCTCTCCCACCCCCGATAAGGGCGGGTTCCGGAAGTGGGAAATCGTTGCCAATTTTTTTGTGGCTTTCGTTAGGTACTAGGAACGATCGGCGCAAATAAAGAAACCGGGAATCCTATTATCGCCGGAAATACAATTTTTATTCGAATTTGACCCCCTCTCCCACCCCCGATAAGAGCGGGTTCCGGAAGTGGGAAATCGTTGCCAATTTTTTTGTGTCTTTCGTTAGGTACTAGGAACGATCGGCGCATGTAAAAAAGCCGGGAATCCTTTTATCGCCGGAAATACAATTTTTATTCGAATTTCACCCCTTCTCCCACGCCCGATAAGAGCGGGTTCCGGAAGTTGGAAATCATTGCCAATTTTTTCGTGGCTTTCGTTAGGTACTAGAAACGATCGGCGCAAATAAAAAAGCCGGGAATCCTTTTATCGCCGGAAATACAATTTTTATTCGAATTTCACCCCTTCTCCCACGCCCGATAAGGGCGGGTTCCGGAAGTGGGAAATCGTTGTCAATTTTTTTGTGGCTTTCGTTAGGTACTAGGAACGATCGGCGCAAAAAAAACCGGGAATCCTTTTATCGCCGGAAATACAATTTTTATTCGACTTTCACTCCCCCATAAGGGTGGGTTCCGGAAGTTGGAAATCGTTGCCAATTTTTTTGTGGGTTTCGTTAGGTACTAGGAACGATCGGCGCAAATAAAAAAACCGGGAATCCCTTTATCGCCGAAAATACAATTTTTATTCGAATTTCACCCCCTCTCCCACTCCCGATAAGGGCGGCTTCCGAAAGTTGAAAATCGTTCCCAATTTTTTTGTGGGTTTCTTTAGGTACTAGGAACAATCAGCGCAAAGAAAAAACTAAGAAATCCTTTCTCAGCGGAAATACGCTTTTCATTCGACTTTCACTCCCCCATAAGGGTGGGTTCCGGAAGTTGGAAATCGTTGCCAATTTTTTTGTGGCTTTTGTTAGGTACTAGGAACGATCGGCGCAAATAAAAAAACCGGAAATCCCTTTATTGCCGGAAATACAATTTTGTATTCGAATTTTACCCCCTCACCCACTCCGATAAGGGCGGGTTCCGTTACTTAAAAATCGTTCCCAATTTTTTTTAGGTCTCTTTAGGTACTAGGAACAATCAGCGCAAATAAAAAACTGAGAAATTCTTTACCAACGGAAATACAATTTTCATTCGACTTTCACCCCCCCCCCCCCCTAAGGGTGGGTTCCGGAAGTTGGAAATCGTTACTAATTTTTTTGTGGCTTTTCGCAGACGCCCGAAAGTGATGCCGCAAATAAAAAATCCGGGAATGTCATTATCACTCGAGATATAATTTTTTTTCACTTTCAACCCCTCAATAAGGGTGGATTCTGGGCCCCCAAATTTTTTTAAACGTTTTGTATAGCCTGTACAGATATTCTGGAGTCATAATGTACCCGAAAAAAATTAATTAAAAATAAAAAAAATTCAAAGATTTTCGTTGGAATCCAACGATGCAAACTTCAGGCTCATGAATATTTCAGATAGGGCTCTATATGGATTATCTAATGCAAAACTGACCTTTAAGTCTATGTGAATGCATATGTTGATGCAGATTATAACGTATCTGCCCATCTCGGCATTTATTCGTACAGTCAAAGATTCAGCTTAATAATGAAGCTCAGGTGCTTGTGTGCAAATATGAGTCAAACTTATACTCGTTCGAATCCTGTATCTGTTTTAAATTGGTGTTTTTCAACCTATGCAGACTTGAGTGATAATGCTTCGGTCGGTCTATATATGGATATCCAATAAAAAATGGCATCTGCATCTATGGTAATGGATACGTAAGTACAAAACTAGTCTATTTGTGCATATATGTATTTATTTGTATTGTAAAAGATTCAGCTTCAGAATCGGGTCTGCTTTACGTGAAATAGCCTCTTTGTTACAAAAAACACAGAAAGCGTTTACGGTTTTCATTATTTTGTTTTGTTTTTAACATTTTTTGCATTTTGAAAAATGTTAAAAACAATAGAAAGAGTCGGCAGTTCACACTAGTACGTGGGTATACTTCCGAAAAGCCAATACCCTTTGTCTATCTAAAATTTTGCACAGATTTTTGTTGCTACATTTCACGGTCAAGATTTTTACCGTAACATTTTGTTTCTACTGAATATCCAGTGCATGCTAGGAAATGCAATAAAAATTTAAAGACTGGACTAATCCGAAGAGTAATACAAAAACTAAAAGTTATCACAATACTGCATCTACAGTGTAACTGAGTGTTAACCGATTTAATGAATCCTCACTCTGAGTTATGTGCATAGGAAAAAAACGATTCACACAGTTAAATGATTGGCCCGTATTTACTGATGAAAACCGACGCCTCCTCTTGAGAGTGAAACATTTAGAATATTAGTACATTCCGATAGGTGCGGATAAAATATAATTTGGAGATACACATACATTCTCATACAACAAAGGATTATTGTTGAATTGTAGAATCCATATAGCAAACGATTGAATGGATCCCACCCTTATAAATACCAGACCCGTATTTACTGATAAAAAACCGTGCTACGTTCTGAGAATGAATCTTTTATAATACAAGTACATGCAGATAGGTGCGGATATCAAATAATCTCCAAGTACGAATACATTCTCCTACTGTAAATGGTAAGTTTTCGATCTGAAAAGTCGAGTAGGTTCAGACAAAAAATAATTGCGAATACGTATACATTCTCGTACAGCTAAAGATAAGTTTTCGATCTGCAAAGTAACATACAAACTGATTGCTGTCAAATTTCGATTGTAGCATATAACTTCCTATACGAACTATAATTGGATTCTGCCGATTAGTACCAATAGAATTCCAGTTTGTGAGTGCAAGTTCATTTCGTTAGAATGTAATGGACATTTTAGAGTAATCTGCTGTTGCAGATTAATTACGATTGAAATTTAAAAGGTATCTGCATTTACAAATTGAACTACGCGGAACCGTTTTCGGATTTTATAGGTAATCTATGGACACCGTAGATACGTACAAGACGCGATAGAATCATATATTTTAAAAAGTCGTCAATCCTATCGGAATTCATAAGCGTTTCCGAGGACAAAAACACATCATTTTCCGATAGTATATCTTTTTTTATTGGTTTGTATCGGTTCTTTGCAACAGGGACGAACGCATCTTTCAGTACTTTCAGCACTGTAGTGGCGGCCATATTTGTGCACGTGAATTATAACCTAATTTGTTTGCGGCAAGTGAAAATCGGTAACGAAATGAATCTCATAAATCGAGCGATAGTTAAAATGATTGTACACGAAACTATGGACGAGGAAAGTAGTGATTCTTCAAAAGATGAACAGCTGTTGGATGTAGTGAATATAATAGCATTGCGACGACGAGAAAGAAAGCCTCGCATACAGGGATACTGTGAAGTTTTGGTCCCATTGCTGTCCGATGCAGGTCCATTGTACCGATAAATTTCATTATCGGTAAGGATAAAATACGATTCTATTAAATTTAATTAAATTTTATCCTGATCTGTAACATTATATTCAATTATGAATATAAATGATATCGTATTTGAATTTATATTTTGGTTTATAGAATGACGAAAGTTACATTTGAGGCCTTATTAAACATCTTGAGGCCCAAACTGACTCCAGCAAGGGGTCGATAAGGTCGTCTAAGAGTTGGTCGCTATCCCATCGAGGCAAAGAAGCAACTATTACTAGCCATCTGGACGCTCGCAACTCCTGATTCGTACAGGTAAGATTTTATACCATGGATGGTTCTGCCTCTGCATGCATTTCATCTCTCTGTATTTGCTCTGTGCATCCTGACACTCTTACCAGTCCGAATGAGTAGTCGTGTGCACATGCATACTAGTTGCGTTTATGCAAACTAAAGTCCAGAATGAATACGTGTTCGGATAATATATGTTTTTACAGATTCTCACTTTAATGCGAGTTTATTAGTTTGTATAGAGCGAATAGTCATATCATTTCTTCTTGATGTGATTTTGCAATTTTCCTGAAAATACATGAAACTGCATTATATATATACAAAAATATTTACATATTTATAGGTCCATATGTGAACGCTTCGGAGTTGGAAAAGCCACTGGATTAGCCATTGTCCGAAGGGTGGTTAGGGCTTTAATCAGTATCCGGTCAAGCATGATAAAGTGGCCAACTGGAGAAGAAGCTCTAGGAAGTGCACGATATTTTGAGCGAAAATATGATTTTCCAGGAGTAATTGGAATGATAGATGGTACACATATAAAGACCCCAAAGCATATATAAATCGAAAGGGTTACCACTCGATTAATTTACAGGTTTGTTCGGATTATTGTTTAATTGTGTATCAAGTTTAATGCTGTGTATACATGCAGATATCTCTATTTCATAGGTTATATGCCAGCCAAATTTGAAGTTTATTAGCTGCTTCGCGGGATACCCTGGCTCAGTTCATGACAATAGAGTATTTCAACTATCGGGCGTGCAAACGAGTTGTAACCAGGGTTACTAAATTTGTAATGAAAATGTAATGCATTATTCATTACTTCTTTAATGGGTAATGAAAAAATATTTCATTACCCATTACATTGGATTTTGTAATGTAAAAAATTTCCATTACCCATTACCTTACACTTTATAATGTAAAAAATTTCCATTTCTCATTACATTTGATTTTATAATGTAAAAAATTCCATTACCCATTACATTGGATTCTGTAATGTAAACAATTTCCATTACCCATTACCTTACATTTTGTAATGTAAAAAATTGAGAGAGATAGATAGATAGATAGATATTTATTGATGCACTAGGACAGTCTAGTCCTCAGGCACATATTGCATTACATTTACATTAACATTTACAGGCGGTGCATGCTAGTGATGCTCTACCGTGCGCGTGATATTGACTCTATATAAGAAAAAATATATGTGATAAGTTTAATTAAAGTAGAGTGACATGTGAAGAGATACAAATAACATTACATTTTCGTAGAAGCGATTATTTGAACAAGTAAACTGAGGTGATACTGCGAAAGAGGGTTATACTGAGATGTATATAGTGCTGGGGAAGGCGATTGTACAAGTAAGCAGCAGAGATATAAAAAGAGTTCCTAAGATATTCTGTGCGAAAATGAGGTATGGCGAGAAGTTCGGGCTTGTTACGAAGTGTCATGCCCTCCCGGCGACAGCTTGACTTGAACTGAGCCCTGAGATAAGCTGGTCGATTTGTTTTTAAGACGCTGTGTAGAAGACAGAGAGCATTTAATCTACGTCTATCATCTAGGTTCAGCCAATTTAGTTCGGCCCAGTACGGTCGAATATGCTGATCCCATCGAACATCAAAAATGAAACGGACGCAGGAGTTGAGAGCAACCTTGAGTATCAAGTTGTATTCATCTGCTAGCCCAAAGAATACAGTGCTGCAGTAGTCATAAAGCGGCAATATGAGTGTGCTGACAAGTTTGGCTCTAGTTGGTCGTGAGAGAAAATTGCGACAGGTCTTGATTTGGTACAACCGCGAATTTGAGGTTTTCGCAACGTGCATTGCCTGCTCCTTCCAGCGGAGAACGTCGTCAAGCCAGACACCCAGTATTTTCACCGCTGCGCTGAACTTGATTGAAGTGCGCCCGTTCTGGATACAAGGTAATTCAGATAGGTCCAGGGCCCGTATGAAGGGTCTGCTTCCGAGGATTATAGCTTGCGTTTTGCACGGGTTGAGTGAAAGCCGATTTAGGGCTGCCCATATCCTGATCAAGATGATGTCCTTGTTGATGGTAGCAATGCTCCGTTCTAGTTGATGCACTGGGCAGCGAAAAAAGATTTGTAGATCATCCGCGTAGATGTTATATTCACAGGCAGCAAGCGCGTATCGAAGATCCGACATATAGAGCGTAAACAGTAGAGGTCCGAGAACAGAACCTTGAGGAACACGAGATTTCAACTGAGCCCAGCTGGAGTGGGTACGGTCGGCACCCAGTACGGCTTGGGATCTTCCTGTGAGGTAGGACTGAATCCAGTAGATAGCAGAAGTAGAAAATTGTAGTCGTTTTAATTTGTCCAAGAGGATGCTGTGGTCAACGGTGTCAAACGCTTTGGAGAAATCGAGAGAGAGAGACTCTCTCTCTCTCTCTCTCTCCCTCTCTCTCAACTGAACGGTGAGTCTGAACAGACGCGTTTATTCTCTCCGATTTTCTGCTCCATTCTTTTGACATTGGTTCTGCTGTCCTCTGCCCTCGGGCGTTTTTGTTCCAGCACCAAAGCATGCACAACACTGCTTTCTGCCAATACTGTTATCGTTGACACTCTATTCATCTGATGTGCATGGATAATTCGGTGGAAAGCTTTAACGATTTTTCTAACCTCGTCTCCATTATTGGTGGTTGCCGGCTCCCCGGAACGACAGTCTCCTCGCCGAAATTACTATAGGCAGAGCTCTATAGTGCGTTATTTTCGATCGGCAATCGATACACGAGCGAGTATCGATCTATTCGATACGAGGGCGTTCCTGCTCGACTTCGGGTATCCTCGCGCAGCTGTTCGGGGACTCGACTACCTTCGGTGGACCTCTTACCCAGCCTTACCAGTGCGAGTCACCAGGCAGGAGACCATCTCTAGGTTGCCCCGCTCTTCCGCTCTCCACCGCTGTTCGTTGACCGATATACTCGACTGACTGTTTACCTTCTTATTATTATCGATCGACCGTCGCGGTGACTATATCGACTGACTATATCGCAACAGTGACTATATCTCTGCTGCATCTTCGACCGTACCAATCTACCGACCTCCTCCCATCCATATAAACATGCCTGATTCTGACAGGGCATGCTTTAAGTGCGGAAAATTCATCGCGGGCACCTCTAGCCAATGCATCGGTTGCGGATCTGTTTTTCATCCGGGATGTGCGCGCAATCACTTGCTCTCCAAATCCGTCCGTGAGTGCTGCAAACAAAATCTCTCGTCCTTGCCTGAGCTTTCGATCTTGAGCCAGTCGTCCGCGTCTCGTAGCAGTCTGAATGTCGATGCATCTTTTAAGAATAATGATCGAGTCTCATCAGCCTTAGCTTCGTCATCTCCTCCTCATAATAATATCGAGAGCATGCTTAACAAATTAGTTGCCTTGCATGAACAGACGGACGCAAAAATAACCGCTTTCACTCAGCGCCAGGATCGAAACAATGACCATATGAATGAACAATTCAGTGCGTTACTCGAACAGTTTCCGTCTATTAACGTGGCTATTTCTGAGCACGCTCGACGCTTAGCCGAAGACGAATCGAAACTCGAAGCGAGTGACAAGGCTAATCAGGCTCTGAGAGCTGATATTGCTGAACTGCGTCGAGCTGGCTCGTCGGGAGTTAGCGCCCCACCACGAGTTATCAGTGGTGAGGTCATTCTATCTGGAATGCCATGCCGAGACGAGCCTAATCTGATGGACATTATCAGAAAGATCTTCGTTGTATTGGGTGCTTCGGATTTGGCCTCACACATACTTACGGTTCGGAAGCTGCCAGCCAGATCGATCGGTGCTGTCAGTGATCCCGTCGTAAACCAAAGGGTTTCGTACATCATTACCCTGACTTCGAACACAGTCAGGGACATTTTGCTGACAAAAAAAGGGAAAAGCGCGATCTGAAGTGGTCGGAGGTGTTCGATGATTGCTCGGCGACCACTAAAAACTTCAACATCTATGTCAACGAACTACTTCCGTCCAGCACATATAAATTGTTGCGTCGAGTAAGAGCCAAAGCGCCTGGCATGGGCTATAAATTTGTTTGGACCCGAGACGGCTCCATCTACGCTCGAAGGACAGAGGGCCAGCCGAGGATCGAGGTTACCTCCGAGAACGACTTGCTGCAAGCTGATTGTCTTGCTGAGTCTCTGGGTACGGGCCCCGTCCCGAGTGTTCGGCGTCCCTGTTCGGGTGTGGAAGGGGTCAACTCGTTCTCTTCCTCCGCTTTAAGCGTTGCGCAGTTTAATGCACACTCTCTTCTGTCTCACATCGATCAGATTCGATTATATTTTCAAGATAAACCTTATCATATTATTTCCATTTCTGAGACCTGGTTGCATCTACATGATGACGACTCACTTATCCAAATACAAGGGTTCTTCGTAATTCGCAACGACAGAGTTAGTAAGAAAGGGGGTGGTGTCGCTGTATACATCCATAAATCCCTAACAGTTAATATCTTAGCTTCGTCTCCAAGCCTTTTTTTGAACTCTCCCGAATTCATTGTATTCAATATTTTTCAAAACGGGGTAGATTCGGTTCTGTTCGCTTCAATTTACAGAAGACCGCGGGGTTTACTCTTGGATGACTTCGTTGATCTGTACCACAGTTTTTCTCATGCCTACAGGAACATCATCATCGCAGGAGACTTGAACTGCAACCTCCTCAGAGAGTGCGGCGAGTCCAAGTACCTGAGAGAGTTCGCCTTTGCGTCGGCCTTAAGCTTCGTCGACTCCGGTACCTCGTTTCATATGGGCTCGTGTGATTCATGGCTTGACGTCATCATTGTCGTTTACCCGCGCAAGGCAATGGCGCATTTTAAGTTCTCCACCCCTTTTAGCAATGGTTTTGACTTGCTCGAGGTTTCCCACGCCTTTGGGTTCTCGGCACCAAACCGCAGCACCTTTGGCATCATTTGACGCTCAGTCGTTCGAACACTCGGTTTCGACCCTTCTCAACTCTAACACTCATGCTCTTGCGCTCTCATCATCGGACATCGACAGAGAGGTCCTCAACTTGCCTCAGGCCTCAATATCAGCCTTGGATATTCACACTCCATGGACTTCATTTTTTTCTTCTCGGCCTCCCGCGCCCTGGCTCACTGACGAACTCCGTGAGCGAGCTAAGGTTAGAGACCGTCTTTATCGGTCCGCCAAGCGGGCTAACAGCTTACTGGGCCTTGCAGTTTAGATAACGACTAGGGACGAACTGACACGCGACATTCGGACGGCGAAAAATTGCTACTACATGAACAAACTCAGTACAATAAATGATCCTGCCACTCTTTGGAAGGAATTGAAAATACTGGGGCTAGTAAAGATGACACCATCCTCTCCACTCAATTTTTTCTAAGCTGAATCTCTAAACGAACATTTTGCTTCTATCTCAACATCAACATCACCAGTCATCTCAAGCTGGAGTGCCATGCAGTCGTTTCTTTCAAGCATCACGAGTGGTAATCCAACCTTTTTTTTCCTGGAAATAGATGGTGCGGCTATACGTCGGCAGATAAATCGGACCAAGTCATCTTCTCTCGCTCCATCTCCGGATGGAGTATCAGCCTTCTGTCTTCTAAATGCAGCATCAGCAGTTGTCGATTCTCTTGTTGAAATTTTCAACGATTCGATTAAATTTAGCTACTTCCCCACTCGTTGGAAAAGAGCATTTTTCCGGCCGTTACTCAAGGTCAGGACACCTAGATCACGACATTTGAACGACTCATAAAGGACCAAATAGTACATTTCGTTGAAACAAACAACATCATTGATCAAAGACAGTCTGCGTACAGAATAGGCTTTTCCACTCAAACCGTATTAATTAAGATTTGCGATGAGGTGCGTCGTGCCACAGACTTGGGTATGCTGACCATAGTAATTATGTTCGACTTTAGTAAGGCCTTCGACACGGTTCCGCACCATATCATGCTAGGCAAACTTAAACGAATAGGGTTTTCCCATGCTGCCCTTAAGTGGGTTTACTCTTACCTCACGGGTCGTACACAGGCAGTGGTGGACGAGCAAGGCACGACCACGCCGTGGCTTTCTCCTAACTTAGGTGTTCCCCAAGGCTCAGTCTTGGGTCCTCTTTTATTCTCTCTATTTATCAACGACATCTCAGAGTGCTTGAAATTCTCGAATCACTTAGTGTTCGCGGATGATTTCCAGATCTACTCCCGCTGCTTACCGAACGAACTGCTCAGGGCTGTGGCGCTTATTAGTAAGGATTTCAATTCTATTCACGGGTACTCTGTGGCCAACGGGCTAACCTTGAGCCTGTCTAAGTCTATAGTTCTAATTCGAGGTAGTAACGCTCGTACGAAAATCCTGGACTTGGATGATCTCCCACCTATATTGGTGGGTGATATTCCATTGCCCTGTGTTACCGAGCATCGGAATCTGGGGCTGATAATCTCTTCGTCACTCTCGTGGAAGCGTCACGTGGCCAGTATCTCGCGTGACATTCATGGTCTTCTTCATACGCTGAAATACCACCGTAATTATCTTCCCACTGACCTGCGAATCAAACTCATTACCAACCTGATATTCCCGCGACTGGACTATTGCTCGATCGTTTACTATAATCTTCCTGATACTCTCAACACGAAACTCCAAAGGGTGGTGAATTGTCGTAATCGATTCGTCTTCAATCTGCGGAGAGATGCTCGAGTAACTGCTTTTAGACATCAACTACAACGGCTTTCTGTCAAAAATAGGCGTACTTATTTTTTGGGTATTCTAGTATACAAAGTTCTTAATGAAAGAGTCCCGGAGTATATCGATGAACTGTCTGAGAGGGTTCGGCCCAAGATGCGGTTGTCGATGAGACCACCCCCACTTACTTTTGTCGTGCCTTTTGCCAGGACGACTTTCTACCAAACTCTGTCTAAACCTGTCTAAACAAGGAACATCCCTCAGGTGTCCGCCTCCGATTTTGTTGAAACTCATATATGTGATAGAGCATCGAAAACTTTGAGACACTTATTTTTTTTTATCGGCGGAAAAACGGATTTAAGGGGGGAAAACGCCCCTCAAAGAAAGGCGCGTCGAGGGGTGATTTTGCAGTTTCACCCAGAAGCAATCCATCGATCTGAATGAAACAAAAACGAAAATTCTTCTAATGAAAAGCGATGGAAAATCCACTATGAAAATGTTAAGAAAAAATTAAATTACGGGGTAAACCACCCCGCAATTTGCCTTTTTTCACCCCACACTTAAGAGGGTTGTATGCAAATCAATAAAACAGGTATCATTTTGAAGGGCAATTAAAATTAAAGATGACGGGTTTTTGCGTTTTGGCGGCATAGCAAATTTAAGGGGGTAAACCACCCCTAACATAAATTTATTTATCATGGTCGTTTTTTCTGTGTTTAAAGTATATCCGCTGATTTTAAATATTTCTATAAGCTACAATTTAATGTTTTATCATATTTCAAAATTATTACATTCGTCTTAAGGGGTAACTACCCCTCTGACGAGAAACATCATTGAAGTATCCGCTTTCGATTTCGTTGAAACTCATATATGTGGTAAAGCATTGCAAACTATTAACATTTTTTTTGTATTGGCAGAAAAACGGTGTTAGGGAAGAAACCACCCCTCAAAGTTTTTCCCACAAGCAGTCCACCGATCTGAATGAAACAAAATCGAAAATTCCTCTAATATTAAGCGATGAAAAATCCACTACAAGAGTGTTGATTATAAATATAATTAAGGGGTAAACCACCCCTCCATTTGCCGTTTTTCACCCCACGCTTAAGAGGGTTATATGAAAATTAATAAAACAGGTATCATTTTGAAGGGGAATCAAAATTCAAGTTGATGCGTTCTTGCGTTTCAGCGGGACAGCAAATTTAAGGGGGCAAACCACCCCTAATATAAATTTGTTCATTTCCATTCATTTCAAAAACCAGGAGTTTTGGTAAATCGAACACACATTGTGAAATACCCGGTTGCAATAATTTGGCCATTATCAGATGTGCATGGTGCAAAAAGTCGTTGTGTTTAAAGCATTTTTTGACGATTATCATTATTGCAGGAATTATGAGCCATAATTGTTGATAGACTAGAAAAAAAAGTATATATCACAAGAAAATGATTTGACGGCATATGACTGCAATACTTTTACAAGTACTATTAATTAAATCAGCTGATATGATTCCCAAATGAAATATGTCAAAATATATTAAAAACATGTTCGTTAACCTACTGTAAAACCCTCAGTTTCATTAATATGTTTAATTAAATAAACGGTAAAATAATAAAAATATACATTCCTCCACAAAACTATGTCTCTGGCTAAATTATCGCTTGATCCAGGCGCATCATCGTTCCGAAATATACGAAGTGAGTCTTATAACTTATTCTGGAAATTATTATAATTAATGATATATTCGGTGTACAAATAAGTTTTAGGACACTTCGATTTTGTATCATAACAGCTATTCTAAATTAATTCAAAGGTCCCGCTCACTTATCATAGATGACGCTTGATATGTAGTATCGAAACGTAAAGGAGTCATAAACATAACCTATAAATTCTGTAAATTAAACATGCAGACCGATAAGCTATTTATTAGACACTGCATTCGCTATGAATTCCATCAAGGAAAAAGTGTTAGGAAAGCGTGTGAATCGATATGTTCTGTTCTTGGAGACAACATTGTATCTAAAAGTACATGTGAGTATTGGTATAAGCGATTCAAAGAAGGTGATTTCGACGTTAGTGACCGTGAACGCACGGGGCCTCCTGTAAAGGTGGACGATGAGGAACTGCAAGCGTTGCTGGATGAAAACTCTTGTCAGACGGAGAAACAACTTTCGGAACAGCTTGGAGTAACTCAACAAACTGTTTCTTATCGTTTGAAAGCAATGGGTAAGATTCGAAAAGGAACAAAGTGGGTACCACACTTTCTGACTCAAGAAAATAAAAACAGCCGTCTTAACATTTGTGTGAGTCTTTACAACAAGCAACATAGAAAGTCTTTCTTGTGGAAAATTGTGACCGGCGATGAAAAGTGGATTTATTTTGATAATCCGAAACGCAAATATCATTGGATTGACCCCGGCGAGCCGACAACATCCACGCCAAAGCGCAATGTTCATTGTAACAAAGTCATGCTGTGCATATGGTGGGATATGAAAAGCGTACTGTATTATGAACTTCTCAAACCTGGTCAAACAGTTACTACCGATCGCTATTGTCATCAATTGATGCAAGTGAATCAAGAAATTGAGAAGAAACGTCCATTTTCTGGTAAAGGAAAACGTCCAGTAAAACTGCTCCATGACAACGCGCGGCCTCATGTGGGTAAACCGGTCAAGGATACGTTACTAGCGCTTGGATGGCAAGCTGTACCACACCCGGCGTATTCACCAGACTTAGCCCCATCCGATTATCATTTATTCCGGAAAATGCAGAACGATTTGTCTGACGTGCGATTCAAAACATTTGAAGAAGTGGAAAAATGGGTCGCTAAATTTCTCACCTCGCAAGACGAAAGTTTCTTTGCGAAAGGCATCCGCGAGTTACCTGAGAGATGGCTGAAGGTCATTCAGTGCGATGGAGATTACTTCGATAAATAACTGTGTTTTACTTCTTTTTTAATAAATCTTGAATTTTTTGAAAACTGTCCTAAAACTTATTTGTACACCTAATAGTAGAGGTGTATGCTTATTCCTATGGAGATGCTTAATGGACGTGCATATTAAAGTCGGAAGCGTATCGACACAAAAATATGAGCTTTATGAGTAAAGGGTAGCCCCACGTCTCCGCTCCCAAAGTACCGCTCCTAAAGTTCAAAACGAGTATGCAGCACACACAAACATAAAATTGATATTACCGATGAAATAAAGACAGTTTTAACGAAATTCGTGAAACCTTTCGCGAAACTTCAAACGAAAAGCAATTAGAGGGAGTAGTTTACCCTTAAAATGTAAAAATTTAAAAACGTAATAATTTATAAACGCCTGAGAATGTTTTGAATCCGCGAATACATGTTAAATACAGAAAACGCGAGGGTGATGAACAAATTTATGTTAGGGGTGGTTTACCCCCTTAAATTTAATGTCCCGCTGAAATGCAAAAACGTGTCTACTTGAATTTTAATTCCCGTTCAAAATGATACCTGTTTTATTAATTTTCATACAACCCTATTAAGCGTGGGGTGAAAAACGGCAAATGGAGGGGTGGTTTACCCCTTAATTATATTTCTAATCAACACTCTTGTAGTGGATTTTTCATCGCTTAATATTAGAGGAATTTTCGATTTTGTTTCATTCAGATCGGTGGACTGCTTGTGGGAGAAACTTTGAGGGGTGGTTTCATCCCCTAACACCGTTTTTCTACCGATACAAAAAAAAACATGTTTAATAGTTTGCAATGCTTTACCACATATATGAGTTTCAACGAAATCGAAAACGGATACTTCAATGATGTTTCTCGTCAGAGGGGTAGTTACCCCTTAAGACGAATGTAATAATTTTGAAATATGATAAAACTTTAAATTGTACCTTATAGAAATATTTAAAATAACCGGATATAATTTAAATACAGAAAAAAGACCATGATCAATAAATTTATGTTCGGGGTGGTTTACCCCCTTAAATTTGCTATGCCGCCAAAACCCAAAAACCCGTCAACTTTAATTTTGATTGCCCTTCAAAATGATACCTGTTTTATTAATTTGCATACAACCCTCTTAAGTGTGGGGTGAAAAAAGGCAAATTGAGGGGTGGTTTACCCCCTAATTTACTTTTTTCTTAACATTTTCGTAGTGGATTTTTCATCGCTTTTCATTAGAAGAATTTTCGTTTTTGTTTCATTCAGATCGGTGGATTGCTTCTGGGTGAAACTGCAAAATCACCCCTCGACACGCCTTTCTTTGAGGGGCCGTTTCCCTACTTAAATCCGTTTTTCCGCCGAGAAAAAAAATACCTGTCTCAAAGTTTTCGATGCTCTATCACATATATGAGTTTCAGCAAAATCGGAGGCGGATACGTGAGGGATGTTCCTTGTCAGTGTCGGCCTGTCACATTTGGCACTCGCTTCCTGTGGATGTAACCAGCTCCCCTTCGCTTGACATTTTCGAGCAGAGATTATTCAATCACCTGTTCGACGCTGAGCTCGAATTGGCGCGCTGAAGGAACGAACAATGTGTACTTAATTCACGTGCTGCGAAAAATTCTCGGCTAGGGTAGCCGGCCGGGTTGAACCGCAGAAATCGCAGCTTTTGCGTGACGGGTGCTTTTCTTTTCTTTTCTTCCCTCCCTTCTTGGCTTGGATTTGGAACTTTTGGTTCGATTTTTGAATTGTTGATTTTTGATTTTGGTTTTCAGTTTTCGGTTTGATTAACGCAAAAGCAAACGGGGGACGGGGTATTATTTTCTTTTTATATTATTTCGCCGTGATTATACCTGCGTCACCGTTATCAGCGTCACCGTAAACATCATTATCATTATCATCACCACGATCTTTATCTCAATTTCACTTTAACTTAATCTTAAGTTAGTGTGTATCTGTTGCATTCCGCCGTTACTTTGATTACTTTGATAACGTTGATTATGATTTTGCCGGCTCCGTTGGTTACATTGTTGTATTTTTGGTTTATCTAATTTTACTTTTCTACTTTTATTTTACTTAAAGTTAATTTTAAGTTATTATGTATCTATTGCGTTCCGCCGTTACTTCGATTACTTCGATCATTATTTTGCGGGCTCTGTTGATTATGTTGTTCTTCGTTTTCTTATTTTCTTATTTTGTTTTCTTTACGAATTTTATTTTATTTGTATTCTCACTGTTATTTTTATTTTATTTGTAATTTTGTTTTTATTCTCGTTTCTTCTTCATTGTTATTACTAGGTTACTTTTATTGAACACCTCCAAGATGTAGTCATTGGTTGGCTCCTCATTTGCCCGAAAGTTCTACTGGGCCATAATAAATATCTCTCTCTCTCT